>JABFFC010000357.1:0-72333 GCA_013623535.1 Fusarium penzigii
AAAATAAAAATAAAATAAAATACCAGAGCGAATTAAGAAATGTGCACACCCTCCGATGACAGAGCCTCTTCATCTTCTCATCCTCTACCTGCTCAGGATGAGCACTCCATAGAGAGATTGAGAGGGCCACCTACGCAACCATCTCGCAAGACCAGCTCAACTCCTCATCAATGGCCTGGCTCATCAACTGCTCCTCACCCCATCTGGATGGAATATGGATCCATGGATGGTGTTTTTTTCTCACACACCTCACGGGGCGAACAGAAGAGAAGGACACGGCACGCCTCTGAGATTGGGCGTGACCGAGCTCTTGTCGACCGGCCAGATCCCTCCCCTTCCCCCAATGAGCACCATTCGACAAGCTGCTGAGGTGCTGCTGGCATAAGCATATCTGACGGCACTCAATGCCACTCACCCAGACCGCGGGGTCGGCGTGGGCCGATTCTCGGGAGCCTCAGACCATTTTGGACCCGCTGCCACACGACGTCGCCAGACCCCCTGGACGAGCTTTTGGCCGCATCTGTCGATTGTGACCACAAGACTGCCTGTTAATCGAAGTCGCTATATATGTCCTGGTGCGCGGTTTCATAAACGAAAGAATATGCTGGGTTTTTTTTCTCACTCTATTATCTATTCCTATCCAATCTAAGATTTACTTTTTATGGTACACTTGTAAGCGCCATCGTCTTCACATAACCATCACTTACACCACCATCACGCCCAACGTCAACTTCCACGCCTAGAATCCTAGACAGAAAAAAGAGATCCGGCGGTCGAATTACGGAACAAAAATAATACAAAAGAACGGCTCGAAAGATAAAAGTGGAACATTACCCTTGTCAAGTCGAGACACGCACAGCCCATCAACATCAACTCGACATACGACCTGTGCTTTGGGAGAGTCCTTCAGTAACCTCCCACAACTTATACATCTACACAATCATCTATAAACAACTTAGAGCCCAAACCGAGCGCCTTCATGGCGGCTATGATGTCGTCTGTCAACCCCTTCACACCGGTAACCCCCCCACCGGAAAGCCACGCTTTTCCTAAACCTTCTATTCCAAGACCTATCCAGAACAACCTCAAGCGCAAAGCGTCGATGCAAGATCCCCTCGGTGGCCTGGCCAGCCTCAACGGCTCCTCCATGATTCCTCCCCCTCCGCCTACATCACAGCCCAACACTACATCCTCACCCAACCGCAACTCGGGCACACCATCAGTCGACGATGCTAAAGCTATGCCTCCTCCAAATCTCACGGGTGCAAATCTTGACCCCAAATATCTCGCCATGGTCTCTCGCATCGCCGCTTACTACCAACAAAGATGTCAAGCTGTTGCCAACTATCAGCAGCAGCGTTGCCAAGCGTGGGCCAACCTTCACAGGCAACGTTGTCAGGATATGATGCAAGCATCCATGCTAGTAGTGGCCTGGTATGTGAGAGACCGTATCCAGAGACGGCGAAGACGGGAGAAGCGCAAGTTCAAGTCTGGCCTGAGGCGCAGAACCGGCCAATCCAAGATCACCCGCACAGAAGTGGTACGGCGTTGGGTGAAGCAGATTCCGGAGAAGCCAGATTCACCCAACAGTCCCATGATGACTGAATTGGCCGACCGGGCTGAGGCGGACTTTACTATGGACCGTGAACCACAGCTTGACAAGGACGCCAAGCTCTTTGATATGGCAGACAACCTGATTAAAAGTCAATACAAGAAGATCGAAGTGCCTATCATGGGTGTGCTCAACTTTGATGAGAGCGACAATGACAGTGAGAGCGATCTCGATGAGCCTGAGGAGTTTGACGAGATGGATGAGGATGAGGATGAAGCTGAGGACGACGCATACTACGATGTCGACGACGAGGAACTGTATGATGATGATGATGATGACGACGACAACGATGAGATCGAGTTCAGCGGCAATGCTGGATCTGAAGTCGTCCATCACGGTACAAAAGCTGGCTCTGGCAGCCGGAGCAATGACAACAGCGAATCTTCATGAAATGACAAGCAAACTCCAATTCCCTTTCCCCCTCATACCAACACTATCCTAAACACTTCTCTCCCCTTTAGAGAGGCGAAATGCCTCTTAATGACGACGATACATCAACTGTGCTATAAATTATACGGACATGGCAAACAAACTCATTTTGATATTATGGACAACCTTGGGGCATCATCTTACACGGCGCAAAGTACGGGCGGGGTGGTTGATGGTCCCGTTTGAGAAACCACATGGAGTCAAGAGAGTCTTACAATATTTTGCTTTTTCTGTCTCTTTTTCCTCCTGGAATGGCATACGGTACGCTTATGATACCTTTTCCGGCAATATACATTGTTTCCTTGTAAACTATCCTATCTGTGTACTTGAATAATCTGTGACAATGCATGTGTGAGGCGGCACATTGATGCAAATCTGGATATACACTCTTGGAGACGAGAATCTATTCAGAATAGGTCACATACTGCAACTATGGGACCATTATAAGACGAGATGGGTGTGAATCTCGTCACACTATGCGTCAAGATCTTGATGAAGGATCTATGGTAGCATAGTCGTCGAGTGTCTCCTCCCAGCCAGGCAAGCTAGCTTCGAGTAACTGGATCCGCAAGCCTGCGTGAACCACAAATTCTGTACCAGCAGGGCACCGTGTAGATGAATAATGACCAATATGCTTACCAGAGACTAGTACGATGTTGGAAAGAACGGTGAGATGAAAGTCGAAAGGGGGTCTCAAGGTTGGGAATTACAAGTCCGAGAAGGGTTGAATTGGGAAAAGTATAAGCGTACTGTGAGGGGGGTTGCTCGCCCTAAAATTCAACGAACAGGTCATGATAGATGGGGATGGTTCGATCGCCAGCTAGATGTGGATGCCCGAATTTACGTGCCGTGGTAGAATACATGCCTGGTGAATGCTAAATAAAGGCAGGCGCATGGAGTAGAACAGAGGACGGATACGGCGGGAAGAGGGGGGAACTGCCTGTACTTGGAAGCCTGCCTGGGTTGGTGTTGGTGATTAGATTGAGAGGAAGGAGATCTGTAGAGTGTCTACATAAACCGGTTCACCCGTCTGTGTGTTTCTCTCAACTCCGAAGCCCCCTTGCAAGTCAAGGTTCTCGGAGGCGTCTTCGGGGCTCTTCTTGTAGGACATTTACGGAGTTACTTTTCAAGATTGAGAGACAGATCGTTCGATAAAACATGGCTAACCGTGACATTCCGATCTGGCAAAGACACTTAGAGACTTAGTCACTCTCTCTTCCCCTACACTTTGACGTGCCCATATCATTTCGACTCTTGAGGTTGACTGGAATGCGTACTCATGACGGGAAGGGGCAGATCATCCCCATCAACAAAAAGAAAGTTGCAAGTCTGGATGACACCTGCCAGTCCTTTCATGCTAGCTAGCTAGATTAACGACCCATTTGAAATGTCAACGCCGACTGTTAGCAAACTGAATACAGCATCTTCATCATATTCCTCACCTCCGTCATCCACTCCCTTGAACCTCATTTGTGCCTCGTATCACAAATTTTCCATCCTTCCAAACCATTATCATTCCTAAACCTGGAGACTCCTTTCATTCTCGCTTTGACTCACATTCGCTCTACTTTTGAAGTGATCACCGACACCTCAGACGATTTGTCTAACACCTCGGAGCACCTCGTGTCTTGGAACCGCACAGCATCAAAACAACAACATCGACACAGTCACTCTTCTAGCATCATTCCAATCACAATGAGGTACGACTTTGGCTTTCACTTGCTTTCCTAGCGCCCGCTTTAGAACTTGTTCCCATCCACTCGAACCTATCCAGTCCCTCTTCCCCACACATCAAGAACAGAAGCTTGGGGCTAGACTGGTTCAAACCTTAGTGGGTATGAGCCCAGCTTGTTATAGCTTCCATTGACGCTACGCTACCTACGAAAAGATAAAACCCCTGCACAAGTAGCAATTGTGGGTGCCAAGTTACTCAAACAGGCCTCGAAGATCGGCTGGGGCTTGATCCCCAGGTGGAATTTCCCCGCTTCTTGGTACTACCGTGCTCTAACAATGCAGCGTTACTGGCTCCGTGCCCCGATTGCCTGGGCTTGTGATGGCTGGATGTGATGGGACATCTGAGCTCAAGTGACCTCGACCTGCAGCCTGTAACACCAAAGCTACCCCCCATTCGAGTTTCAACTGCAGCTCTAAACTTCTACAACGCATCATCAGTTCCAAACCACTCACACTCTCTCTGCCAATTCAAGCTTCTCAATTCAACCGTCCTCGCTTTGCACACGTGCTCTTTGTTCACAGTCTCAATCGCTAAACTATAACTCGATTGATGCCTTGTTTTTGACGCTCCATATCTACCCGTACTTACTTTGTCCTCGTAGCAGCTTTAACGATCTCATCGATCATCTCAATACTCCTGCCGCGTGTCCGCGTCATTCTCCTTCGCCCGAGACCCAATTCCAGCGTCTGCTCTCACAAAAGCAGCGGCGCGTATCAAATCGATCTGCTCCTCCTGCTCCAGGACATCCTCTCGACGTCTATACTATGGGTGGTGGCGGCGAGCACAAGGGCGATGGCTCTTCCTATCCTCTCTTTGCCGAGCGGCCCGTCGGCGTACCTAAGACGAGCATCCTAAAGGGCCGCATCGAACGCTTCTATAAGCCTGGGCAGTACGATAAGGTCAATCTATTGGCGTATGTATTGTCGCACCCGGATGTCAAGGCCAATTGCGGAGTCTGACGTCTACATCTAGGAACATGTATAATGGTAGATTCTCTGGGAAACCCCATGTCAAGCTCTTTGTCTGGGACGCCCCGGAGACCACTCGTCCAACTTTTGATGATGCCGTGAGCCACGAATTCAAAGAAACTCACATCGGTACCTCCTTTGGCCCTTCGTGGTCTACACATTGGTTCAAGGTTATCTTGCGTATCCCCGATGAGATTGTTGATGAGGAGCTCATCGAGCTTCACTGGGATGCTAACAACGAAGGGACCGTTTGGACCGAGGACGGTGTCCCCATCCAAGGCCTCACTGGTGGAGGAGAACGTATCGAATGGATCATTCCAGACTCCTTCCGCGATGGAAAAGAGCACACCATCTATATCGAGATGGCCTGCAATGGCATGTTTGGTAACGCTCCTAACGGCACCACTACCATCGCGCCTCCCGACCCAAACAAGCGGTTTGTGCTTAGTAAAGCCGATATTGTTGCCGTCAACGTGCCAGCCAGAATGTTACACATCGACATATGGGAAATTGGCGATGCCGCTCGAGAGCTTCCTGAAAACGGAGCCGAGCAAAACCAGGCCCTGTCAGTAGCCATGAAGATCATCAACACTTTCCAGGTCAACAACCAAGAGTCGATCCTCAAATGCCGAGAAATCGCACGTGAGATTTTGGGACCAGATGTTGACTCCCACCGAGTGTATGAGAAGGGCAAAGACCCCGTCGTGTTTGGCATTGGGCATTGCCACATTGACAGCTGCTGGCTATGGCCGTGGGCAGAGACGAGACGCAAAGTTGTCCGATCTTGGACAAACCAGTGCGACCTTATGGAGCGCTACCCGGAGGCCAGCTTTGCTTGTTCTCAAGCACAGCAATACAAATGGCTCAAGCAAGACTATCCTGTCGCTTATGAACAGGTCAAGAAGAAGGTCAAGGAAGGCCAATTCCATCCTATCGGTGGTAGCTGGGTCGAACACGACACAAACATGCCCAGCGGCGAGTCTCTGGTTCGTCAATTCTTCTATGGCCAAAGATTCTTTGAGAAAGAGTTCGGCTTCCGATGCCGCACTTTTTGGCTTCCCGACACCTTTGGGTACTCGAGCCAGCTGCCACAGCTATGCCGTTTGGCCGGCATGGACCGCTTTCTAACCCAAAAACTGAGTTGGAACAACATCAATAACTTCCCTCATACCACCTTCATGTGGGTGAGCCCTGATGGAAGTCAGGTCATCTGCCATATGCCACCCTCCGAGACTTACACGGCCAATGCCGACTTTGGTGACATTAAGAGAAGCATTAGCCAGCACAAGTCCATGCGAGTTGACAGTTCATCTTTGCTTGTCTTTGGCAAAGGTGATGGTGGCGGTGGCCCTACCTGGCAGCATTTCGAAAAGCTTCGACGATGCGCCGGTATCAGCAACACGATTGGCGGCATTCCCAAAGTCAAGCTTGGCCCTACCGTTGATGATTTCTTTGACCGCATCAGCCACAAAGCTAGCGAATTTCCAACCTGGTACGGCGAGTTATACTTTGAACTGCATCGAGGCACATACACAACTCAGGCCAACAACAAGTACTATAACCGAAAATCTGAGGTCATGCTGCGAGACATTGAGCAGTTGGCCACCATCGCTTCCATCAAGAACAAGTCCTACAAGTATCCCACCAAAGAGCTGGATGATATGTGGGAGGCAGTCCTTCTGTGCCAATTCCATGACTGCTTGCCCGGAAGCAGTATTGAAATGTGTTATGATGACTCTGACGAGGTGAGTTGAATGTGCCCAGATCAAGGATCATTGCTAACTTTAGCCAGCTGTATGCCAAGGTCTTTAAGGCGGGCAAACGACTCCTCGAGGATCTGTACCAGTCATTTGAAGTATCTGATACTGCCTCTAGCTGTTTACATGAATCTGTGGCTATCAACACTCTGCCTTGGCACCGAAAAGAGCTTGTTGAGATCTCCAAGACAGAGGTCGGCATTGCCTGCGGCGACGGACAGTTGGTCGCTCTTCGAAAGTTTAAGGTTCAGGAGGACAAGCCGGCTGTGTCTGTCCTGAAGCAGTCAACTGACGTCTTCGTCTTGCAAAATGATCAACTCCGCATCGTTGTTGAGGGCGGTGTGATCACGTCTTTGTACGATATTGCCAATGACCGCGAGGTTATCGACAAGGGCGGAAAAGCCAACAAATTCGTCATTTTTGACGACATTCCGCTGTACTGGCAGGCGTGGGATGTTGAGGTCTACCATCTGGACGTCAAGAGGCAGGTCGAATATGGGGAAACCAAGATCTTTGAGCAGAAGCCTCACAAAGTCACTCTGGTGACCGATATCAAGATCAGTGAGAACAGCTCACTCAAGGCTTATACCAGTCTCTCGGCTGCTCTGAGTGGTCAGCCTTCTCAGGTCGATTGCTGGGCTGAAGTCGATTGGCATGAGGATTGCAAGTTCCTCAAGGTCGAGTTCCCTGTCAATGTTGTCAATACAGAGGCATCTTACGAAACAGCTTACAGCATCACCAAGCGACCTACTCACTACAACACCAGTTGGGACATGGCCAAATTCGAGGTGTGCTGCCACAAGTTTGCAGATTTGTCGGAGCACAACTATGGTGTTTCCATTCTCAACGATAGCAAGTATGGATTTGCAACTGCTGGCAAGATGATGCGCCTATCCTTGCTTCGAGCTCCCAAAGCCCCTGATGCGAACGCGGATATGGGACACCATTCCATTCGGTGGGCCATCTTCCCTCACCAAGGAAGTCTCTCTTCGGCGACCATCAAGGCTGCCTATGCTTTCAACAATCCTCTTAAGCCTGTCACAGCAACCAGAACGGCTATTGCGGAACTCTCTGGGGCCCCCATCAAACTTGTCAACACGGATGAGTCTGACTCGTTGATTCTGGACACGATCAAGCGTGGCCATGACGACAAGGACGTCAGTCGAGGTGAGGGTCTACGAACCAACAAGAACCAGAGTATCATCTGCCGTGTCTATGAGTCCCTGGGTGGCAACAGCCGGGGTATAATCAAGACGACGTTTGACGTCAGGAGGGTTACCAAGACAAACCTTCTCGAGGATGAAATTGAAGAGATCAAGCACAAAGACGGTGAAGTTGCCATTCAGCTCCGTCCATTCGAGGTGGCAACCTTCAAGCTTGAGTTGTAGAACGACAATGAAGAGGAATGCAACTGCGAAAATCCCGACATTCGCATAGCGCTTGGTTTTGGTCTATAAATTTGGAACCCGATCGCATGTTCAATGGGACAGGGACAGGGATGGAGGATGGCAGGACAGGCTGGGCGATGATGATAGCTTTCATGTAAGCTTTCATGTAAATTGAACGCAGAAGTGCTGAAACGATGACTGGAACATGTTGTTGTTTGGAGCATGGCACCGAGTAACGTTAGATGAGTCCCTGTACCAAGTTTTTACCAATTCAACTCTGTAAACGCCGTTTCCCTCTCATATGGCAGATATGCCCAAAACAAACCAGACTACAAAACATTTATGAGAATATTCTACAATCTCTCCTTCCTACTCCACGTCTACCCGTTCTCGTCTTCAACTTTCTGCGACCATTTGTACCTAAGCAGCATCATCTGGGAGCTCCTCAATGACGTCCTGGACCATTTCGATAAGCTCGTCAATATCAGGTCTCTCGGCCGGCTCAACGCGCAGACAATCTCGCACGATCTCACGAATAGGCTCGCTGATCTCGACAGCGCCCGACGTGGACCCTTGCTGCTGCTGCTGCTGCTGTTGAGGACGCATGCTGTTTGATCGCTTGACGCCCTGGGGACCCTCATCAGGAAATCTCCAGTCACCGCCCAGAACACACAGCGACAGAGTACCGCCCGTCTCGTCGGAGCGCATCTCGAAGGGGGACTTGCCGACGAGGCAGGCGTAGAGGGTGCAGCCGAGGGACCAGATGTCGACTTTTGTGTCGATAACGGTGCCGGTCTGGACGTCGAAGAGCTCGGGGGCGCGGTAAGGCATGGTGGAGTGCTCGGCGGCCTGGTCTTGGATCTGGAGGGCGAGGGATTGGGATGTTACGGGGATGGGGGAGGGGGCGACGGAGCCGAGATCCATCAGGATTGGTGTTGAGCCGGAGTCGTCGATCATGATGTTGCCTGTGAGTGGATTAGTTTTTGTCCCTTTTCTTGACGAAAAAGGGGAGTTGCGGAAGAAGGAGAGGGGGAGAAAGACATACCTGGTTTGATATCACGATGGGCATATGACTGATTCGATCTACCGCCGCTGACCTGGTTCTCATTCTCCATCAACGGTCTCTCCTGCTCATCCTCCTCTTCTTCCTCCGTCCTCTTCCCCTTGGTATTCATACGTCCACCCGAGCCGGAATTCTGCTGCAGCTGATCCTCCTCACGACCCATGTCCATCCTCTCGACCGCCGGTTTGTAATTATGCATTGCGCGAAGAGCCTTGCAGACGCCCAGAAAGAGGAGCATGAGCCTCCTCTCGGGAAACTTGGCGTGGTTGACGAGGTTCGCATTGATCATGTCCTGGAGATTACCGCGCTTGTAGTACGGCAGCAAAACGTAGACGGTCTTTGTGGTCTCGTCGGCGCCGCGCTCGGTGGCCACGGCATGGTCGATGGCTGGTATGATAGTGGGGACGTGGGAGAAGAGACGATATGCGTCTACTTCACGCATGGCCTGCTGGACGGATTCTGCGCCAAAGGGACATCTGATCTTCTTGAGGGCGAAGATTTCGTGGGTGTTTGTGTCTTCGACGAGGTAGACGTAGGAGAAGCCGCCCTGAAGGAGGAAAAGGAGTGTTAGTTGAATGCGCCCCAGGGTTATTTGTCATATGTAGGATGAAGCATATAGATAGATATCCGAACGGAAGATGGGGAAACGCTTACCTCGCCGAGAAGTCGAAGAATCTTGAAATTGCGACTGTTGATCTTGAGAGTGGGCGACCCGGGGAAACAATTGAGACAGTTCCCAAAGGAGTAGAAGAGGTCAAGTAGGACTTGGGCCATTGTGATTTGTTACAAAGTATTGGCGATTTCAAAATCGCTAATGTTAAATAAAAAGGATGCCGATGAGCGTTTTCCGTGTTTTATGTTTATTCTCGTCTCGTAATGGGTGAACCCGATTTTGCGCAAAAACTCGATGTAGGGACGTGACAGACTTGCGAATGATAATGTCGAGGAATATTGGTTGAGCGGCGGAACAACAATCAATCAATCAATCAATCAATCAGGGCTGACCGATACTCAGGCGGGATGGGATGGAAAGGGACAGCAAAGTGAATGAATGATGGCTCCAATAGGTATTACGGCAATGTGCGAATTGATTGACAGCCGGGTTGTACGGATAGATAGATGAATAGATGTAAAGATAGTTTGGATAGTATTGTGATGTAGGTATGTTATGTTTTGTTTTGCTATGTAGGAAGGGTTCGTCAGCTGAAAGTTGAAGCTTACTAGAGCTGGTAGCGCTTGGGAGGGAGCTCCATGTCTGTACCTGTACCATGTATTGATGGATCCTCCCCCCAGGCAAGTTCCCACTAAGGGAGGATGCTGCGCCACACTGCAACGCACTGCACTGCACTGTTCAAATCCAGAGGCGCCACGACACCTGATTGCTGATTGCTAAGTACACCAAATTTAGGTGCAGCCTACACGCAGGGATACGAAAGGACTGAGCATATCTCACAATGACCAACACCACATCTCCAAGTATCATCTTATTCACAAGTGACATACAAAAACAGAAAACTAAATAAAATCGCTTCAATTCAATTCAACCAGGCATCGCCATAAATGCCTCTTTAATAACCCTCTAAAGAAGTCAAAGTCGAAGATTCCGTCCGTTTACTCAAGACGTTAAAACGCTTCAACTCATCCCAACTCCTTCTAATACCCTGGAAAAAGAAAAAAAAAAGTCCCGGAACCATCTTTTCTCCCCCTTTAACAGGACTTGAATCAACTATACATCATACAATCAACATATACTCATATACCTTGAATGTATCTAACATTATCAACGTCAGCAGCCTTGACTTTGAACATCCGCTCGCTTTGCTGCTGGGTATGATATTTGAATGATCCCCTTTATCATTTCAGCTTAACAAACCGCCTCGGTCGTTTTCAAGCTCATGATAGTAGATTTCTCAACGATGGACTGGCGCTGGCACCACTAGCCGGTCGAGACTCCGGAGGTCGTTGAGAGAGATCATGTGTTTGTGGTAGCACGCTTCGATGAGGAGGTGAGCCGGCATGTGGTGCTGAGAACGGCGTTCGTTGTGGGTGCAATCCATGCGCAAACCCATCGTTTCTCGGAGGCGGCGGTGGTGGTGGTGGTGGTGGCCCTCCGTTGGTCAGGGTCGGAGGAGGTAAGTGCGGAGGACTGTGGTGTCCATGCGAGTGATATGGATGAGCATATCGTGATGGCGGTGCCGGTCCACCCAGTCGTCGTGGAGACGGAGGTAATCCGTTTACATAAGGTTGTGGGTGGACTCCTTGATGGTTCACCGGCAGAGGCGCTGGTGGAGGAGGTCCCGAAAGAGGAGGTGGACGGAGGGACGACAAGTTGGAGATGGGTGGAGGGTTATGTAGCGGCGGTGGTCCTCCGTTGAGATGACGAGGCGGCGATCCATGCTGACTACCCGGCCGAACTCCCCAATCGTACGTCGCTCTTGGAGGTGGTGGAGGCGGGTAGGCATGCGAACCAGGTGGCGGCGGTGGTGGCCCATGTCCAAGGCTGTGATCGGCATGAGCTGGAGCTTGAATCGGGGGAGGAACTGTGTGAGGAGGAGGTCCATGTGATGGCCAGGAATAGGGGGCCGGGTGAGGGTCTCGGGGACCAGGAAGAACTGGGGGCGGGCTTCGTAGCGGAGGCATCGCAGGAGCTTGACCCGACTCTCGGACCGGTCGCGGCATCGTCGCTTCTGCAGCGGGAGACGGCTGGCGAGGCGGGTGAGGTCGCGCTGTTCGCTGAGCTTTGCGACATTTATGACATTGGTATTTCCTCTGCTCGACAAACTTCTGCGCCTCACTACCAAGAGTGCCGTAGTGTCCGTTGGTGAGCTCGCGTTCCTGTGAATCATCGATAGGCCACCACTTGGGGCTCACGTCAATCCCGCACGTAATGCACACCTTCTCTCCAGGCTGCCTTGCATTCGAACCTGCATCGCCTTGGTCCCCGTTGCGCTGGTAACTAGGTACACTGGCAGGCAGCGTTGTCGTAGATGATCGGCGCAAGCCAGGCTGTGTCGTTGTGCCTGTCATCTTGGCCGCTGTCGTCATGAGGTTGGCCTTTCGGACGGTACCCGTTAGTGTCAGATCGGCTTGCTTGAAGTTCTGCACATATAGTTGCAGAGCGTTCAGTCCCGAGTCGTTGACAATGTCGTGGATCTGATGGATGGCTCCCTTGCTGGGTATGTGGTCCTTGCACCATACGTTGGCTGACATGACACCACTGTCCCCCTTGATAGTAACGATATTGAACTGGTCACGCCTTGAGCTCTTAACGGCTGTGAGTTCGAATCCTAGAAAATGCCCGTGTTGACGCGCACACTCAACGTGGACTGGAATCTCGGTTAATGAAATGGCCACAAGATACTGGTAAAGTCGAACTTACATGGGATGCGGCACTGGTAGCACGACACGCATGCGCCATCCTGTTTATTGCAAACTTGACAAACCTCATCATACTTTGCTCTTGGAATTGACGGAATACCTTCCGATGGCTCGAGTGCTTTGGCATTACCAAACTTGACTTCTGGTGTCCATGCCGCACAGGTAACGTGAACCCAATTGTTATCGGCGGTCCTCTTGAGCGGCTCGCGAGGATTAACCGGTCGGTTCATCTCTTCTTGCTTCTTACGATAGAACTCGACCGCCTTTCGCGCTTGCTGCACTTCAAGCTTCTCTCTCTCGCGATCCTTCTCCGACATCTTCTTCTTGTGGTGTGTGAGCTTCGGCTGCTCCATAAAATCGTGCTCCGTGTGCTCAATGGGACAAAGAACACATTTGTATTGCTGTTTTCTGGTTAGCCTATGAAGGGAGAAAAGAGGATTGCAAATTTGCATCCAGTCACTTACAATAGAGACCTGGGGGTTTCTGTCGTTAGTACACATATCGCATACCCATTTCCCACCCTGGCGGTTGTCGATAACTCCGTAGCAATTGCGATGCACCGTCAAGCGACATTCGCGACACGACAAGTGCTGATCTCCCTGCGGTTCCATTTGATTGCAGATAGCGCAAGGCAGGACTCGGGGCTTTGGTAGCTCCGGCACAGTAACAATGTCCGCGCTCTTCTCCTTTTTCTTGGATGCCGTAGAACCCGCAACGCTGACCGCATCCGATTGGTTATTGTCCGTTTCCTTCTCTGCTGCTCCTTTCAGCTTCTTCCTGGGAGGTTCTTGCACCGTGGTGGCTGCCGGGGTAACTGAAGGGCTCATAGCTCGTTCTGGTGTCATCATGCCCATCTCTTGGGCGGCTTGCAACTCCTTGAGAAGCTCCTCGTCCTGCTTGCGCTTCCACGCTCGTCCAGACTGGGCCACCTTCTTAGCCACCTCTTCCAGATCCTCCCATCTGATGGCATATCGACGCCAGAGCTCTGCGCAACGGCGACAAAGAGCCACGACAGACTGGCTGCTCTTGTCCTTGTTCGAGTTCTTGGATCCATTTTCACTGATCCGCCCCGGCGTCGGATTTGGTGCACGTCGCCACTGTCGCGAGGATGTCGTCGCGCAGAATTGGCACACGAACGATCTCTTCTTCTCACTAGCCTTGGCACTGTCAAAGGCAGAATCGTCATCGTCATCTGCAACGTCGTCGGCGAGCTTACTGGCAGCGGCCTCGGCTCGCTTCGCTTCCTTCTTTCCTTTGCGGCCGGAGAAATTGGCCCATACTTGTTTTCCGCGCTCCGATTTCTTCCAGGTATAATAGAAGCGGGTGATGGTGCCGGGACTCAGAGTCTTGACCTGCTTCTTGACGAGATACAGCTCAGAACCGAACTTGCAAACGGCCTCCTCAAATTTCTTGAGCTCTGCTGGTGTCAACTCCGGCTCTCCAAACACTTCCTTGTCTAGTTCGGGTAACGTCTTGAGAGCTCGCTTTGTATCAAAGCCAGAGTGATACAAAGTATCGATTGCAACATCCTGCAGGTTGGTAGACCTCTCCGGTAGTCCAAGCTCTTTAGCCATCCCCTTGGCCTTGTCCATGTACTGGTTTATTTCACCTTCCGAGATGACGTCTTTCGGTGGGGGGATCCAGATTGCTCGGGCGGTGCAGTTCGGGTCATTTTCGTCGAAATCTTCTCCTCGAACTGTGTATCCAGGTGGCATATCCTGCACCCATTTTGGCTGCTTTCCTCGTCTCGCCTTTTCTGCTTCAAGGGCTGCCAGAGCCTCCTTCGAAAGTTTTGAGTCCTTTTTACCGCTCTTCTTGATCTCCAGAGGCTTGACATACTCGACGGGTCGTCCAGGCCATGGTAAGACAATCGCTTGATTGCGTGGTCCAATTCTCGTACTCGCGCGAGGATAAATTCGATCGTCGTAGTCGAGGGCATCCTCAGGTTTGCAATGCATGCCCAGGTATCGGTATGGCCACAAGCTCGCCTGATAGATCTGCTCAGCTGTGCCTTGATGATGAGAGTGTGACTCTCCATCTGGGCTGGTCCTTCCCGTATCGACCCCCTTCATCTCCTCATCCTCTTCGTCCAAAAGATCATCATCTTCGACGTCGAGGTTAGGATCATTAATATTAGGCGTGTTACGGGCCTCTAGTTTACGCTCTTGTGCACGACTACATGCAGCACAAGACCAAGCAAAGCCTCTTGAAGGTTTCTTGAGTAAGGGAGGCTTCACACATCCCATATGATAAGTCTTTTGACAAACGGCGCAGTCCACCGAGTCGTTGCTGCGTACACAAGATCAGCGTCACAGCCATGACAAGGTATAGTAAGTAAAGCGACGTGGGTGGGTGGATGGATGGAGTGGGTGTGATTGCGGGTGTGGGTGCGATGTGGGGCAGCATAAAAGGCAAATGGATCAAATGAAGAAAAAGGGAAATGTAAAAAACAATAAAAATAAAAAGACAGAGGAAGAGAAGAAGAAAAAAAAAACCACTTGGGGAACATGGGAGCGAGGCGAGTACGTACCTGGCGCAATACCCGTTGCATCTCCTGCAGGACTTAACGGCGCTAGTGAGCTCCTTGCCACGCCCCTGTTCGACTAGCACATATTTCCAGCGCTCATCAAGCACCGTCTTGACATTGGAGGGTACATTGACAATGGACCCTGTGGGAATGAGGTCGTAATTCTTCTGAATGTATCGGTCGTACAGCTTGTCGAACCAGAAACTGTCGGGCGTTTTGCGATACTCATCCATGTTTGGAATCTCGGCTTTGTGGCGGATCTGACATTTACCTCGCAGCGCTGTAAGCGGGCTGATGTCCGAGTGCATGGTCGCGAAAACCATGCGTGTGTCTGGCGCCTTGCGGCCAATGTCCTTGGGACGGTAGTACCAGTTAATGCGAATCGCGTCCACTGGTTTGCTTGTGTCATTTTGCGAGTGAAGAAATTCCATGATGCGGCCCAGGTAATAGGGCTCGCCAGGCGGCTCACACACCAGATACACATGATCTGCATTGTCAGGTTAGCACCCTCAAGCCATCTTTGTGGATTTGCAGCCATAATTGGGGCCTTGGAGGAGGGGGAAGGGAAAGAGGTTACCATTTGGCTTCAAAACTGTGCCGTCGTCGGCCACCATCTGTCCATCAACAGGACGTGCACCACAATTCTCAAAGGTCAACATGTTTGTTTCTGGCCACGAGATACCTGCTGGTGGTGCTGTCACAACTGGTGCTTTTTTTGTTGACCCATTGCCGGATGCTGCTGAATTGGTATTGGGAGCTGCAGATTGAGCTGCTGCCTTGCGCTTTCGTGATGATTGAGAAGTTGTGGTCGCTGGTGTCGTGGTGGACGCGACATTTGAGCTGCCGGACTGCTGTTCTTTGCTCCCTTCTTCCGGTTGCCCTGCCTTGGTATCATCTGCACCAGCCTTACGTGAGTTGGCACCACCACGAGGCGCATCGCCATTTGAAGCAGCCGCCGCCGCCGCCGCAGCGGCCTGTCGCGATGCCTTTTTTCCATCACCCTCCTTCTTCCCGTGATAAAAATCAAAGACATCACCGTCGATATCTTTATCCTCAGCGTAATTAGGCCTTGAGTTACCATTCCTATTACGAGAGCGAGTTCCATAAGGCGAAGCAGTGTCTATACCAGCATCCTTGGATGCAGTCTCAATATCTGCCTGAGCGGTCATGTTTTCCGCTGTGGACTGAGCCTCTGCGTCAGTCGCCTTAGAATCCTAAATGCTGAGTTAGAAAGAGGGTCCTGTGTAGTCGCGACCGAGCTCATACGTGACGCGGCTCGATGGGAATATGAAGACGAAAATGATCAAGCGTAGAAAAAAAAGATGTGTTGTGATTTTTCAACTGTGAATTATGCAAGGGTCGTCAAGAAATACTCACATTCTGTTGTGCCATGACAGCTCAACTGGGAGAAAATCACTTGCGCAACAATAAGACGAGGTGGTTCATAAATCGAGGCATGCCCAGGTATCGATGAACAAGTTCCAGGCCAGGTTACAAGGGCCGGTGAACGTTGCGATTTGTAAAAAGAGTATGCTCGCCCTGAGGCGAGTCCGAAAGCTGACGGGTTTGCAGGTGAGATTGGAGAGGAGAAAATGAAGAATATTGGTGAAAAAGCGAGGTCGAATTGCTCACGATGATGGAGGTTGGAAGCAAGGTTGAAGGAGGAAGAGCGATTCGGGAGAAGAAGAAACGCCCATGGCAATGGCACTCCACTAGCACTCCGAGGCGGCGGCCCTGGCCTGGTCGATACGTCCCCTCTGTTAGCTGTGCACGGGGGCGGCGGTATGAGACCAAGTACTTTTCAGGTATCCACTAGCATGGTGGCTTTGTCTGTGTGTGATTCACGCTGCCTTCGAGGGAGATGCTTGGCCGCCGGGACGGATAAAATGGACTTGCAAAGTACAAGATGCATCCCTGTCACTGTCCTACCCATTCTCCACGCGGGCCCTTCTGAACCGACGGATCTCAACCCAACTCTGAGGCGTGTTCACGGGTCCTCCCATAATGGAAGTAAGAAGAAGACACAGAGGGAGGGTACTGGGGGGAGGGACAAGGCCCACGACACGATGGCTTTGTAATTTGGTGAGAGTCATCCCAGTTTTCGTGATGTGCTGGAAATAGTCATTCATTCACTCAACATTTGGGTTAGTGTTAGTGGTTCAGGGTTTATATGGCAAACATGGAGCGACATCATTCTCGACAGATCTACAGAGCCTTGGCTACCGCCAATAAATGATAGAGTGTTGACAGTGTCAGAGTGTGACGATGTAGATATAAAATTATGTTGGTCAAACTTCAGGTGTGAGTGTGGGCATATCCGGGTTCATATTCTCAATCATCAGATGTCGTCGTGGTTCGTGTGAGAAAAGTGTATTAGGTGGTCGTGTTTTTGAGTACATAATTTATCAGAGATATCCTCTTGACCGTCCGTCATTGACGGTAACCCCCCATGATCAACGAATATCAAACAGCCAAAGGGGGGAAAGAAGAGGAGGGGGCAAATTATCAGTTGATGCCTGTTTGCAAAACACAGAACAAGTCAAGAACAGGTAAGCTGGGCTGCACGACAATACGACCTACTTATGACATCGCGGTTTGTTCCTGTAGAGAAAGGGAAGAAAAAAACAATCAACTGCCCAGAGACCACAGTCTGGCCCAACAAGCCCCCCCTGTGGCCGTTCATTTTTTGGACCAGATCGACTACACGTTGCTTGTACTGTAGCATCCACAGCAGGATCTTAGCTGCCAATCACCTAATCACAATAAACTTTTTCTATCTGCCTATGCTGCGCTGCACTGCATCTCCAGCTTTTGGCTTTTTTTTTTTCTCCTTCCGCCCTTGAAGATGTAATTGCAGCATATATGTTTCTGCAGAAGGGAGATAACTACGACACTATTACGGTCCAGCGTATGTAGGCTTACAAGCCTTTGGTGAAGCAAGCAGCTGCTTCTAACATGCAAGAACAAGGTTAGAGACTGTCATGTTTTGAGCATAAAACATGGGGGGCAGAAGACTATTTGCATTTTCTGTCACCCTTTTCTGTCACTCACTCACTAATCGATTACTTCACTCACTTTACTCACTCACACTCTACTCTCAGTCACACACACGCACACACCCCTTGCACGCCCTCCCTCGACGAGCCAATTTCCAACCGTCTCTGTTTTCTTCAGGCCTAGTTGGACTCTCATAAAGGGGAACAACCCGCCTTTTTTTTTTCCTGCTCTCTCCGATAGAATAAGGAAAGTCAATAAGGGCTTCTGTCATTATCTGTCATCCATCTGTCTGTCCATAGTACTAACAAGGTAGTAAGGACGGTGCATACCAATAACACAATGTCTGTCATTTCATAGGCGCTATCATTACCTGCTTGACCCATTCATTTCCATAACATCGGATCTTCGCCTTTCTTCACCGTCACACTCCAGGCTGGTCTTCCTCCCTCCCTCCCTTTTTCTTTTCTTTTTTCTATTTCTTCCTGCCCCAGGTCCTTGTCATGCGAGCTATTTTATCCACGTATTCCATCAGTACTCTCATATGGGCAATGACAACCGACACCGCACCACCACCCAGGTCATGGTTGTAGATCATTGCACCAAAGTTGACAACTTACAGGACATTTCTTCTATTTGTATTGAACCCCAGAATCACAACAATCATTCTTTGGTAGAAAAGTTAGGGTTACTGATTGAATATTACTCTCACTTCACTAATTATGAGGTTGCCAGCAATCTAGTCTCCTAGTCCCATATTTTATTTTTCGGGGGAGGGGGAGGGGTGTGTGCTGTGAAGGTAAGGTAAGGTAAAAGGTAAACGTAGGCTAGGAACCCGTCCCATTTACCGACGACACGGAGCCAATCGATCTTGGGGTTTGCAAGAGATGCAATGGAATAACAAAGCGCAGGCCTTGGGGTTTTTGGATCAGGCATATGATAAACTATATCCTGTTGGTGATGTCAGTGCCTCGAATTTTATGATGTCCGTCAGTAATCATGCGATATTATCCCAGAAATCTTCTTCAACATGGGAGAGGAAGTTGGCCAGAATCACAATCATGTAGGGCTAAGGATTGAGCTGGCGATGTGTAAGGGTCAACCAAGTACATCGGAGCTCCAGCAATGTACCGTGGTCTAAGTTAGTACCAATCTGTAGCTCCACCGGCTTGACCGGGAATGGATTCTTGAGGTATCACCCAAGCATTGCCTAGAATTCGGTTCAACCACCCTACGCAGGAAGGTAGATTAGGTATTCTAGCTGCTACAACGATGTTGGGTATTAGAATGCCTTCAATTCGTCACAAAAAAAAAATGCGCAATCTCGAAAACTCACGAGTATCAGCGGCTTTCCGGCCACCTACGTAAGTAGGTAGCTAGGTACGATTGGTACTGTAGTAGATAACCCCATATTTTGCTTGCTTGCGTCCTTTTGTTCCTTCCTATCCGCTTGTCCTCGTGGTGGGTGGGTGTACCGGGTGATATGCAAGAGGGCTTGAAAGCCGCCCCCCCTTGTTCCCTTTTCAGCCCATCTTGCTGCGCATATTCGCCCCGACATCTTCTCCTCAAACCCCCATCTTTGTCGAGTCAACCCAATTCGAAGCTGACCAAGACACCACCACTTCAGATAATGTTCATTTTGAGAAGGAGAAAAAAATCATATGCACGGTTTTCTTTGTGTTCGCGCATGCCCAGAAACCCTAGCCGCAAGCTCTTCTCACTTGGCATGGGGGGTGGCAAGCAGAACGTCGTCGGAATGAGGCTCCTCAAGACGAGATGATTGTTTCAGCTCCTGAGGTGACCTAGCGAACGTAAGAGACAAGGCCCCGGCTACCTCTGCCATTGCCCTTCAGGTTGTTCAATCATCAGCGTTTGAAATCATTCACGGTAATTTTTTACCCCTTCAAGTTTCGTTGTCATCGCGCTTCAAATTTTATCGACATGTCTCTCTTTCTGGTTGCTACAGTAAGTGAACCTTCAGTCATTACCTCTACCGCTTTAGTAGACCTGGGGAGGTGGACTTGGCTTAAATTGGATATCGTGCATAAGACAAACTTAATCACATCTATAATATGCTTACTTACCCAGGAGACGGGCGCGATACCGGATCAAAGTCGAGCAAAAGTTGGCACAAAGCAGAAAACAGCGGTGGTTTATCGCAGTGTTATGCTTCGCTGGGGTTACCATTCCAATCTGGACGTTCCCTAGGCTGCGATGTGTACAAAAGTCGTTGAATCAAGGCACAGCACAACAAGGCGGCATCCCTACCACGTAAGTGATGAGCCCGCCCACTTATCCATCGCTCGGCACATTGAGCTCTAGTCCCGGAGACGACGACAAGTCTGGCCCAGATTGCACAATTGTTCTTGAAGTCCATTTCCAGAGGGGAATTTTATTTTCTTTTACGTCCAGAGCATCATCCACCCTCAAGATGAATGTTGAGAATACGTTTCTCAAACACGGCTCTGAGAAACTCCAAATTGCGCATCCATGTAACCACATCACATCAGGGGTCACGCTCCCATCGTGCAACTTCACACCTTGCACACCCAAGCAAACCCCGGGGTACGTACCCCTTTCCCACGTGAGAACCTATGGATGTTGACTCTCAGGGTTGCAGTATGCTTGCAAGCTGCGCGACCTGAAATACATGCTGTCTGTTTCAAGTTTGTTAAGAAACACTGTTAAGAATAGGACGATGATTTTTTTTTTTCTTTTTAATAATATTCCCACTGTCCTACATCGCATGAACTCGAGACAAAGGCTGCATTGGCCAAAATTTTTGCCCCTTGACGTTGGCGCCGAGGTACGCGACTTTGACACTGACAACTGACACCAATCAATGGTGCCTGCAAACGAAAAAAAACCCTCCAAGCGTTAGTAGTTTGTTGACGGGCAGGCGCCAGCAAAGACAGCACAGGGTTCTTTCTTGTCTACCTCGGCCAATCAGAATGCATGACACCTGCTGGAAGCCCTGCAAATCAGGAACGCCCCGCGTCTGAGTGGCCCTTCCCTCGAATGCCCTCCTGCCCAGTCAAGCCCAGGACTTTTTACTACCTTCCCTGACTTGCCTTGCAGGCTTGCAGCATGCTACATCCAATCTTGCCTTCCTATCAAACCTATAGCGGCAAAGCACGACTTCACGTGACAACGCGCGAAGAGCTTCACAACTGCGACACGGTTAGGCAGTTGCGTCACGTCAATTTCGCTTTTCCCACTGAAAAGGCTACTTTCCCTCACAACATGCCCTGATACTTCAAATTTAGTTGGATCTTTCGTCAAGTCACTTTCTTTCGATGGTAAAGCTTTGCTTCATCTGTGCTGCTCAAGATGAAGAGCATGCAGGGGCTCTTACATACGACCAGCATAGATAATACAAGTGAACGGAAAGTCAAATTCGTTACTAAGTCCCTTGCTGGTCAAAAGAGAAGTCTGTCAGATGCTGTAAATGATAGAAAGCCAGTTCCTCCAGCGATCCAAACTGCTGTTCAGTTTCAACGAACTATCAGTTTACCAAATGCCCCTCCTCGAATCTCGCCAAGCCGCTTCATAAACCTCCAGCAACCTTTAGAAACGTCAGAATATTCTCAGCGAAGGGTCTTGGCTGCTACACCTTCAGCATCCAGAGATCCCGAGCTAGATTTGGCACACCCTACGTACAATTTACCGCCTCAGCTTATTGATAACTTTGCTTCTCTGGGCATTCGACAAATCTACCCATGGCAGAAAGCCTGTCTCAAAGGCCCTGGGCTCTTGAGTGGGGAGAGAAATCTCGTCTACTGCGCCCCTACCGGCGGAGGAAAGTCTTTGGTGGCTGATGGTGAGTACTGACGATGCACTCATAGATGCATTAATACAGATGCACGCTAATATCTTGCAGTTCTCATGCTCAAAAGAATCATGGCAGAAAAGGGCTCCAAGGCTCTTCTCGTTCTTCCATATGTTGCCTTGGTTCAAGAGAAAGTTCGCTGGCTGCGTAACGTTGTGCAAGGCTTGCTGCACCATCCTGATGAACCAAAAAATGACGAAAGGCGCATTTGGCGTCGTCGAGCAGACGAAGGCACAGTCCGAGTTGTTGGTTTCTTTGGCGGTGGCAAAGTGAGAGCAACTTGGGCTGATTTCGACATTGGTGTCTGCACGTTAGAAAAGGTACATATACACCGGTATTCCATCATTGTTGTCTGAATACTGATTCTTGCAGGCGAATGCGCTGATAAACACTGCCATAGACGATTGTTCAATACTTCAACTCAGAGCGGTGGTGATGGACGAGTTACATATGATTGACGACGATCATCGTGGATATCTTTTGGAGTTGATTGCTACAAAACTTGTTAGCCTAGGCCAGCCTGTTCAAATCATTGGTATGAGCGCCACGCTACCGGTAAGTCTATTCTTTCAAATATTCATTGATCCATCTTGACGTCTCATATAGAACATGGATTTGATGGCACAGTGGCTTGGGGGTCATTGCTACGAGACCCGATACCGGCCAATTCCTATTGAAGAGCATCTTGTATATGATGGGGCCATCTATCCTGCAGGGTCTACAAGTAGTCTTATCAAGACAGCCACTCAATTGAGCGATCGCCTGCCATCGACTCAGGGACGACCACGGCCCATTCGCCGAATCGAAGCATCGATTCATAAAGAGTTACGCGATCCGGTTCTCAATGCAGTAGTCACACTGGCCCATGAGACTGCAGTCTCTGGCTTCGGCGCTCTCGTTTTTGCTGGCAGTCGTGGCACATGCGAGTCTGATGCTCGCTGGATTAGTAGAGCCATGCCTCTACCACACGAAATAAGCCCGGAACTTCTTGAGAGGAGGATGGATTTATTGGGAGATCTTCGAAGCTTAAATACAGGAATAGACCCGGTGCTTGAAGAGACGGTCCTGTACGGCGTCGCATTTCATCGTAAGAGCGCCCATATTTCTTCTTACTCGAAGAGCGTTACTGACCAGAGCAGATGTAAGAATGGCCTTCCGCTGTGTGGTATGTTCTAACAAAACAGGCTGGCTTGACTACTGAGGAAAGAGATTTTATCGCTGCAGCATACGACGCAGGGACAATACTTGTGTGCGTGGCTACATGTAGCTTGGCTGCTGGCATCAATCTGTACGTCTGTTGCCCACTCTCGTCTTCCTCTACTAACGTATCAGGCCTGCGCGAAGAGTAATCCTCCACAACTGTCGGATGGGCCGAGAATTTGTTGGGCCGTCTATGCTAAGACAGATGCGTGGCCGTGCTGGGCGGCAGGGCAAGGCACCAATTGGTGAGACGTATTTGTGCTGTCGCGAGAATGATCTTGAGCAGGTGGTTGAGCTCATGAACGCCGATATCCCAGAGGTAACGAGCTGCCTCAGCACAGAAAACCGACGGATCCAGCGGTAAGTGTAGTCCAGCGATCCTTGCGGATAATCACTGATGTGCCCCAGCGCTCTTCTGGAGGTCATCGCTATCAGGCTAGCCACCAGTCGAGACGCCATTAACGACTACTTTGAAAAGTCGTTGCTCGCACATACCCACGGGGTAGAGTATGTCAAAGAATGCATCGCTACAAGTCTTGATGAAATTGAAGCCACGGGTTTTGTGACTCGTGATTCATACGACATGTTCACTGCTACACAACTTGGCAAGGCTATCGTTGCGTCAGCGATAGATCCCGACGACGGTGTCTTTGTGCACAGGGAGCTTAGCAGAGCCCTTCGCTCGTTCGTCATGGACGGAGAAATGCATGTGCTTTACACGTTCACGCCGGTACAGGAGTTTGGCGTCACAGTCAATTGGCAGGTGTTTCGGAATGAAATGGAAGGCCTTGATCCAAGCGGTCTCAGAGTCTTGAGTCTTTTGGGTATTAAACCTACAACAATTTTGAGATTGTAAGTATATCGACGAGGTCTTCCCGTTCATACTAACGATGGCGCAGAGCCCAAGGCGCTACCCTTCGAGAGACGACACAAGAGGAGAAGGAGATTGCTCGGGTCCATCGTCGCTTCTATCTGGCTCTTCAGCTCCGGGACTTATGTAGTGAGGTGCCGATTCATGTTGTAGCCCGCAAATATGACGTGCCCCGGGGAACTGTCCAGAATCTATCGCAGACGTGTCAAGGCTTTGCAGCTGGCATGATCAAGTTTTGTGAATCAATGGGTTGGGGGTATGTATCACCACGGCTGTTCGGTCGGTAGAAGCTAACACATGTCAAGAGTAATGGCCGCGGCTTTGGACCACTTCTCGGACCGGCTGGTTGCTGGAGCACGAGCTGACCTTTTAGCCTTGGCCAAGGTCCCGTTTATCAAGAGTCGAACAGCGTGAGTAATTCTTTCCGGGCTTTGTTGACGAAGCGTTAACAGAGGCTCCAGCCGAGTGTTTTGGGACAATGGGTTTCGAACTGTTGCAACTATAGCTAATGCTGACCCTAACGAACTGTTGCCCATATTGATGCAGGTTAGTGGCCATATTCATAAATGCACTTCAAGTCTCCATCAGCTAACGTGTCCGTAGGCTCAACCAAATAAATTACGTCTTGCTGGAAAGGATAATGACAAGTACGAGGAGAAGTTGCTTGCAAAGGCCAGGGTTATATCGGACTCGGCCAACAGGCTTTGGCGTAAGTAAAGATTCGTCTTGGTGCTCCTCCGTCTACTAACTTCAATTGTGCAGGACTGCAGTTGCAAGCCGAGGTGGATGAGGAATGAGATTAGAGAAAATGTTACTTGGAGATTGGGTAGAAGCGGAGTGCATACAGCCTATAAACGATACATGCTGGATAGACCATATATGTTTATGAGAGTATCTCTTTTTTTTCTCTCCAGTCAGGAATGGCTCTGTCATCCGAGAAAAGGTCAATTGCATTTCTCAATCACAGACATGATGATAGACCGCGATTCAGAACACATGACTAGATTAAACTTCACCAATGCCTTGCTACGTAGATTCGGGGTATCGCATCATACATCTCATCACATATCCAGACTGCATATCTTCTTTGTGAACACGATCTCTATCGGCACGTCTAGTCGACCACATCATCCCTGAGGCTAAAGAGCTGGTGTAGAACCTCCTCGGACTTGGCCCGCAGAGCAGAGTGATACATGACATTCGTCTCAAAGACTTTGGTGTTCTTGACGAGCTTGGCAGTGTCCCTGGCAAAGTCATAGTCCACGTACATGTCTTCGACGTATGACGCGGCATATACCGGTACGGTGTTCTTGCGAAGCTTGTCTTGGTCATAGAGAGCAGGCCAGTCATCCCGGTTCGCCAGGGCCTCCGCTTCCTTGCGGAGAGACTGAAGTTCGGGATATGTCTCAAAGTGAAATGGGAACACCATCTCGCCCGAGAAGTATAGCGGGCCGGTGTGTTCTGTTATGGAAAAGTCGGGAGCAAGCCAGGAAAACGGTTCGAGGGTTTTGCCCACACGGGATGCGGCCCAGCGGGAGACCGATCCAGGGCCGTCGCAGTAGATGGCCTCGTGAAGAATTGCGTAAATGATGTTGGTGTCAAAAGGTGTCCATCCCTCGAGGGGTACCAATGAGGCACGTGTCAGAATACCGAATTGATCAAGAGATGTTTTGAGATGCAACAGAGCGGAGTGAACGTTGTCGAAGCCGCCATGGCCACCAAATGCAATACCCATGGTCAGAAGACGTGGCACTGTCAAGAAACCACCAGCCGGAAGAGGTACGCTGCCACCTTTGCTGTCGATGAACTTGGCGATCTGCTTGACTGTGTCCACATCCTCTGGAAACTTGGCAAAGTACTGTTCGTTGCGTTCAGTAACCCGGCGGAAAGTCGCTTCATACACCTGATCGGGCGTCTTTCCGACGGGAGCCAGACCGCCAGTAAGAAAAACCTCACGCAAACCTTCGGGGTGCATGGATAGGTAAGACAAGGAGACGAACCCTCCATATGACTGGCCGAATATGGACCAAGGTTGCTTTGGAGCTGGCCATGAGGCGGTCAGGCACTTGCGGACAGCTTCGCAGTCACGAACAGTGTTGTCCTGGCGCATAAGACCCAGATAGTGCGTGCGATCCTCAACACTGTCCGAGACGATGTTGAGCATTTCAGCACTAACTGGCGTACTCAACCCGACACCACGATGATCCAACAGGAGAAGTTGATAACCCCTGGCAAGGACAGTTCTTGTTATAGGATGATCCTGGGGCTCACGATTCCCGAAACCAGGACCGCCCTCGAGGTAGACCATGTAGGGTCTAGGGGCATCTTTGGAGTTATCTCCGCTGTCTTCAGAATCGGGTGGGAAGATGGGAACTTCATGCTTAGTCACGCGCCTGGCAAAGAGGGTGATTGATGAGCTCTTTGGGTCAGTGTAATCGAGAGGGACACGGAAGAAGAGCTCTGTGACACGGAGCTGACCCGGGACGATATGTGAGGTGCTACTGAGGAGCTCTGCGGGTGGTATATCGATAATTTGAGGGTCAGGCATGATGGACAGTGAAGGGGATATATTCCAGATTCTGGGGTGGTGTTGAGTAAAGTAAATGAGGTCGACTGAGGTGATGGTCCAGATGGCGGGGTTGGTGTAGGTAGAGTCGAGAAGGTAGGGACAGTTGTAGTGTGTGGGTTTGCCAAGTTTGCGTATTGGTCAGCCAAAATAAAATTACCAAGTTGGTACGCAAGAACTGGTCTCATAGACTAAGTCGCTCTCTGGTGTCCGTTGTGCAGGTGTTTGTTAAGGTTGAATAGACTGGTTGCGGTGAGTATGAGGTTCAATCGATATCTTGATGGTCTGTCTGCCTATGCAGTGGTACAGTACCTGCCATTGTTTTAATGGCCAAGGTGGGGCTCTAGGCTTAGTGGAAAGGACCATCTCTAGAATGTCTGAATATCCCAGCAGCACAATTGGCAACTACCTACCTTGCATACTACTAAGTTAGTATATATAGTATATACATGTATAAAACAGAAACACTGCATATATATGTATGACCCAATCGGAGTATGGTTAGGTTGAGAAATTATTCATCAAATGAGTTATCTGTGCTGGTATCTCATACTCATATTTCAACCTCACTACATAACACGTAGTTGCCAAGCCCAGTTTACTCTGTAGGGTAAATAATTTACCCCCGACTTTTTGTATCCATCACTCCTACTATCCCACTTACCCACCGAAGTATTCAACATAAAAAGGAATACATGTAAGACAGAGATAATTAAGACAAAGTTGAAACTCTCGTAAATAGAACATGATTAGCTCCAGGTACGAGATCGGAAATTTTCCTAGCTACATCCCAGGATGGCGATCCTATAAGCGACGCGTCGTTGCTAGTTCGGTCTCCCGCGGATGCCGTGATATAAGTTGGACCACAGATTGGATGACCTCAAGTGATATATATATATATAAAGACAAGAAGTCACAAGGTGCGAGAATATGAAGTCACTGACCATCGATTTCTACTCAGAACCTTGACAAACTACCACAATGTCTTCGCCCAATAACTTCAAGGTTATTCGACCGCTAAGCTACTTGTAAGTCATTCCCATATTGTCAACTTGTACTACCTATTTAGCATATTGCAGATGCATGTACTCGACTGACTGTCAAAAGAGAAGTATACCACTCAGCTAGAAACCTTCTCCACTTCAGCTGTGGAACTACCATCACATGTAGATACTCACTGCCTGATTATCTGACACGCGATGTCTCTCTGGATATAACCCAGAACACCTTCCACCGCGCAGTAGCGCTCACCGTTTTGGAACACCCCTTACTACAGGTTGGGCAAATCAACGAGGACTCCAGCTTACCTTCGTGGATCCAGCTCGATTCTATTGATCTCGGACAGCATATTGAATGGGACAAGGTTGGAAAGTCGGCAGATTATCATGGCCATTTACAGGAAACCATACGGAAACAACTTGACACGCCATTTGACAAAATAGAGACCAGGCCTGGATGGAGAATGTCCGTGGTGATCCCAGATGGAGACGTCAAGGCCCTAGACGCTGTACTTTGCTGGAACCACACCAATTTTGACGGCGTTGGAGGCAAGATCTTCCAGCAGACTTTGCTACGAAACCTCAATAATGTCCGAGCCAAGGATGAGCTGCCCTGCCTCAAAGGAACAATACTCAAGCTGCCAGACATTGCCGACAAGTTTCCGCCAGCACCAGAAACTCTGCGCACTGCTTCTCTTGGTATAGGCTTCATCCTTTCTACCATCTGGAGAGAATGGAAACCACAGTTCCTGCCAGGAAAAGATGCCAGACAGGCCTCTTGGTGTCCAATCCAAGTTACACCTTGCAAGACAGCCTTTGTGACATTCTCTGTGGACGACGTTACGATGCAAAAGTTGCTCAAAGTTTGCCGAGAGAACAAGACGACAATCACAGGCCTCTTGCATGCCTTGCCCCTAGTATCTTTGGCGACACAATTGAGTGAGGATCAGGAACTCAGCAAGGGCCAGAGTGTCGACACGCTGTTCTCTGTTTCTGCTTTGGATCTGCGGCGCTTCATGCCCTCTGAACCTAGAGAGTACCCCTGGCACAAACCGGAAAACACCATCGACAATGAAATGACACTTCAGGAGCACACTTTTGACACAAGCTGGCTCGAGGACATCCGTAACAAAGCTCATGGCACAAAATCAGAGCGGGATCGTATGATCAACCTCGAAGAGCTCGTATGGTCCGCCGCAAGACGAACCCGTGGGGAGATCCAAGGGAAACTCGACGCAGACATGCAAAACGACATGCTTGGGTTGATGAAGTTCATCAGCGATTGGCGACCCGAGTTCAAAAATAGACTAAAAAAACCACGAGTCGGAGCCTGGGGTGTCTCGAACCTGGGAGTGATTGATGGGGGAGCTGGCGAATGGACCATGGAGAGGGCCGTATTCCAGTTGAGTGCTGAAGTGACGGCACCGGTCTTTCACATAAGCGCTATCAGTGTCAAGGGGAAAGCGATGTGCGTGGATGTCAGTTGGCAGGAGGGCATCATTCAGGGTGCAGTTGGAGAAAAGTTGGCTTCTGACATGGAGGCATGGATGAGATTTCTGGGGAAATGAAACGAGAGGTTGGGTGAGATCATTTTACATCGTGATGTTGAGAGAGGCCATGGATTGCTTACATCCGAAAAGATGCGGGAACAACGGGTTAGAGAATGTAAATTAATCATGATGCGAATAATGTTGAAGAGATCCAATACCTCTCGGTTTGGATTCCATGACTTGATTGATGTTCGTGTAATGAGATGAATGGTTGTAAGTGAACGCTAACGACCCTTGACATGTACTGTACTGTGGAGGTATTCCACTAGATCGATCCACTTACGTAACCCACCAAATCACTATTCGGGCCAATCAACCCACCGAATTCACCGGTCCCTTTCGGCTTGTATTTCCCAGGAAATGGGCTGGAGCCTAAAAAAACTGTGTCTGGACTCTGGACAGCAACCGTCACCACTGTAAGCCACTGAAATCCACATCCAATGACCCCACTTGACTTGACTATTTCTCCCCTAGAGCCTTAACGTTATAGAGGGGCGTTTCCCTCCTTCCATTCCGTTTTTCATGTCTTTTACAGCCCCCGTATTTATTTACTTTTCCATATCTTTTTTCTTCAATCTCTGTCTTGCTTCAAAACCTCTTCCCTTCCCACTCTTCTTCTTCTTTTCCTTTCCTTTCCTTTTCCTTACAGATTCATTCTGTGAGTTCCCCTTTCTCTCTGTCTTCCACCTACGGTCAAGGTAGAGAGTTAGGGAAACGACAGAGAAGGGGAGAGAGAGAGACACACACAGAGGGATAGAGAAGAGGGAGGCAAACAAATAAAGAGAGGAGGGCATGGCCCATCCTGATCTTGCGCACACGTTGGCCGATGCTTTCAATACTCTTGCCGATGAGGTTCAGATATTGACTGATCGGAAAACTGTGCTTGAGCATAAGCTACGGTTTGCACACGAACAGGTAAGACTCTATTCAACTATTCCTATTCCATTTTATTTTCCTTCCCTCGTCTACATTACCTCCAAGCATCTCCAAAAAAAAAAGTTGCTATCCAAAAAAAAAAAAGCCGAGGCTTATTCATCACCATTCCCTTGTCACACTACACTTGCTACCTACCTACCTTACACTACACTACACCTCTTCTACGAACCTAGCTTCCCAAGGTTTGATTTCAAAGCATCTTCACTCGACCAACCCCAACATCCACCCGTTTAACATTATCAACACAGACTACTCATGTACGCGCAACCCAACCTTCCCTTTCCCCTGTTACCCCCCCACAGTCTTCGTCTTGCATGCCCGACTCGATCCACCTCGTTCTCCTCATCTCTGAGCTCAGCTCTCTCGGCGATCTCGGAGCTTTGCGGGTGCGAATGGATTCAGTTGGACATTCTTATAGACAGGCAAATCCTCCGTCAGCATGATGAGACATCTTAGCTCTAGATCAAGAGCATCTGGCCCAAACGGCAGATGCCGAGATTGACAACCTTTACCACTTTCTGATATCTGACGTCCCCTTCCTCTCTTATCTATCCAAACCATCCATCTACCTCCGATATCCCAAAAACATGCCACTGACAAATCGTCAACAGTTTCAGTACCTAGCCGATAAATATGCTCCGGCCATTCCAGAGATAGCCGAAACACTGGCAAAGCTGCAACTCCCATCAAATTCCCCTGTTGATAATTGCGTAACTGTACCTCTGCCGCGGTCCTACCAACCTAGCTCCCAGCATCATATCGCCTTGGTCATCCGTGACGGTCGTCGAATTGCCAATCAGATTGCTTCGCAGGGCGAGACGAGTAAGACAACTGGTTCTAGCAGATCAGTTTCATCACCTGCTTCTCACGTGGCATCCTCCATGTCGACGGTTCTAGAACAAGACTTTACGGTCCAAGGAAAGAAGGGCCATCTTCAATGCCCGTTCTCCAAACCACCTACGGCCAGCGGCTCTGGGAACCCTGATGAGGATGCGCGGGACCCAACACCCCATCATTCTCAGGATCCCATCTGCGCGGCCATGTATGAGGAGTCTACATCCCAGCACGCCCGAACCAACGTTTCGTCGGCAGGCAAGTGTCCCATTCGCTACATGGACAAGCACTCGCCAGAGGAGATTGCACACTATGTTGAAACACACAAACATGAATTGCCTCGCAGCCATGAAATCTGCCTGCGACGGTACCAGCGTGACGAGGATCAGGTCAAGAAGATAGACTCCAAGTATGGTGATATGGCCAGCATGATTGAAGGCCTGGGCCAGTTGCACCAGCCCATGCTGCCCGAGGCAGATGAAGCGACTCGCCCGGACGATGTGGCACAGCCTTCGAATGAGCGTGTTGAGAACTGGGCGCATGAGGTCAGCGTGATTTCGGTACCAGACAATGCAAATATGTCTACTGAGGTAGACGGTGATCGCCAAAGCCACTTCGATCGTCCGCTCAAGGAAGTCCGCGTAGGAGAGTCTCCAAGCCGCCCCTGGGGGATTTCTATTCCAGTCTATGAACCGTTAGGTCAACACGATGAGCAACCCCTCTCTCCTCCGCCGGCACCTGTGCGCATGCCAAGCCCTGTCCGAAGCGCTGGTGATGCTCAACCTTCGACCAGGACGCCGCCTCCAGCTGGAAAATGTCCCTTTGATCATACCAAGTTCAACGCATTCAAGGACATGGCTTCACCTATGAGGAACTATCACCATCATGATTCCTCTACGCTCGATGACCCCGATAAACCACTCTTCTCACCCACCAAAGACACTACTCCCCCGACACCTCCACCCCACGAGCCAGCCATCCCATCTCAGCACACTATGCCGCCACAACCTGCCTTTGTCAACCCTGATGTCACCAAGAGCGCAGGCTCCGTTCCCCAAATGATTTTTACAGGGCCAGTCTTCATCGGATATCCGATGGACCAAGCCATACAGTTCATGAACCAATACCGGGGTCATCAGTAAGACGTTGACGTCTTCACTTCCCCCACTTTGTCATTCCCCATTGTTAGTTTTGTTGTCGCTTACATATCTGGTTTCTTGTTTGGGTTGCGATCGTGCATGAGCGAAGGCGTCTTCGGAATGTAGAACTATCAAGAGTTCACGGATGGGTTAGCGTTCGTTATTCTTTCCTCAAGCATCACGTCTTTGAATGCTTGGGGATCTGTTAATACCTGGCAAAATGATGCACAAATTGAACTTCTTCGCCTCTTCATATCGAGCCTCAAGACTCTAATTGCTGTGTATTGTAAAAACATGCAACTGTAGAACATGACCAAGAGGAACGAGTGTCGGAATAAAACGCCATGCCCAAAAACTCCGTCATCCTACTGATCCTATTCCTGTTCTTATTCATAAAACCATGTCTTTTTAGCCAAAATGCTACTCTCTAACCCGTCCCCAAACCAGCATGACCCATCAACATGTTGACTTCTCCAGATATCTATACGCAAAAATCATATCAACTGGAGCAACCTCGTGACTCTGTGCATGTACGTCTAATCTCTTCTCTTAGCAGAATTGTCATCTTCGTCATCATCGTGATATCTCTCCTCGCCATCAGGTGTATCCCAGAGTGAGATATCGTCATCCGACATGAGCACAGCCGCATCCTCGGGATCCATCAGTGGGGAATCACGGTCATCTTCGTAACCCCCTCGGCCCTCCTCTGCTGAGAGAGCAGAAGGGTCGAGACCCTCTTCGCGGGCGAGCTCGGCGGCGCGAGCCATGGTGCGGCGGTAGATAATGAGACCGACGAAGAGACCGACGGCGGCACCGATGATCATACTGATGTAGTTGATGGCTTTGTCGCCTGCGGTCATCTGGTCACCCTTTTCGACGAGAAGGGCAAGACGGCTACCAATGAAGACGTGAACAAGGAGTTTGGGACTAAAAGAAAGGGGTTAGTTTTGACGTAGTTGTTGATGTTTTGGAGCAGACAAACCTTGATAGGGCGGTGGAGAGGGTAAATGCCAGAGGCGTGATGCTTGGGATGGTAGCAAGGAAGCCATTGCTCAGACTGAAAGGCAGCGGGCAGAATCGGATGGCAGTCAGATACCAAATACCCTCCTGTCGCAAAACCTGTCCCAGGGCGATGAACCGGTGATCCTGACCGACCATTCTGTCGACGTAATTACTGAGCACCGTCCTGCTGGCGATGAAGGCCCCCAGCGCACCAATTGTGCACCCGGCCGAAACAATAGGCCAACCCCAAGGAAACCCGTAGACGAAGCCCGCGATGGTGCTGGCGGTAGAGTATCCCACGATGGGAGGGAAGGAAGTCATGAAGACGAGGAAGAAGGCAATGAGCCAACCACCAGGAAGAGCACGCCACTTCTCAGCAACGGGGCCGAGCCATCTGAAGAAAGCATGCGAGTACACCAGTGCCAGAACACCCAATATCATCACAAAGACAAAACCCGCAGCAGCAACAAGCCTCTGCGCGGGACTCATCCTCAGGTACACCTTGAACGTCTGCTCCCCCAGCAGATTCACACTGGCCAGTATACGACGAAAGAAGGACGCAGACCCATGATGGCTGCTCGCGCGACGCATAAGAGGGTTGGAAAGTCGGCGGGTATGCGAGGGAGAGTCAGACCAGAGAGGACGGGTGGGAGATGGCGATGACCCGCGCGAGGGGGATATGGCGAGGGCCTGAGCTGTTGATTGGTAATCCGCCGGCATGACGAGATCTGTTTTCGTGTGTATGTATTTCGTTGTGTGTGAATACTCGAGGGCTATCTAGCCATGCTTTTTCCCAGCTGGATGTGTATGGTATATAGCTTGCTAAAACGGACCGGAACGCGCGGGGGGGGAATACTAAACGTAGCGAATCGACGTGATGTTCAACGGACGAAGAACAATCCAGGTTGGGTCGTCTATGTGAATTGACGGACGCGAGTGTTTTATTATTATTGTTGTGGGTGGGAATGCTCTGTCGAGATGATGTAGGAAGCAAAAAGCTTACAAGTTGAGATGACGTTGCGAATAGTAAGCACTTGGCTTTCTGGTGTTTTGACCCTTTACTTAGGAAGTCGGCCCCACCATCGGAGGACAAACAGATTGCGGACTTTCAGGGACTTGTAGGGGCTTGAGCTAGGCCATAAGCGGTACAAGAAATAGCTGCCTCTTAACAACAACCACTGTAGTGTAGGTAGTTGTCTGTAGGTAGTTGTCTGTAGGTAGTTGTCTGTAGGTAGTTGCTACGTCTTTGTCGAGGTCGGTTGTTGACATAATCTACATTCCATCAAACACAACTAGTACACACACGTAGACTACAGAGTAAATCAATCACAAAAAGGTAATCAAGAAATTTTATCATATTTTACTGCTTTCTATTCTCCATAGGTCATCGACGGCCGCTTGGCCCCTTGGGCGGATCCCGCACCAACAGCCTGACCTTACCATCCCCAATCTCAACTCCCTGGCTCAGGATGTCTTCCTCTTCTCCCCCATCATCTGTTCCATCCTTCGCCAGAGACTTGTCCCAGCTGCGCGCGTCGATGCCTAGGATACCTCCCATGTTGTTGCGATCCCCGGGGACTGAAAATTCTCGGTACGCATACCTCCATTCATTGAGAAAGTTGCGAATCGCCCGCCCAACCTTGTCCTTGCCATTCTTGCTGTGATGACCGGACCCCGTGATGGCAAAGATCGGACGCGACTCTTTGCTATTCTCCATGAGCACCTTTTCGAGATACTCAACCGCTTCCTCGGGATGAAGACCATGAAGATCGACATAGAGTTCCGTACTGTTCGCATTGTCTGCGTTACGTTCCTCGTATAGTTCACGTGCTGCTTCACGGTGCGCCTTGCGCATCAGGTCATTCTCACTTTGGCCTCGCAGGCTGAGAGCCTTGGCTGCTCGAGCATCGTTGCGGTTCCATGCTTGCGCGGCACTGCCCAGAGATTGTTAGTTAATCGTCAATGATATCATTTCGCTTGAAATCGACAACGAACCTTTGAAGAAACTTGTTGCGAAGACCGCCATGCTTGATAGCTTCTTGGCGAGCCTTCAGATACGCTTTGTTGGCTCGCTCGCCCGTCTCTAACCATGGAATGTGCTTGGGGCTGGAGATGGCCTGAGCTGCTGCGCTATTCTCTCCGTTCCGGACCGTCGAGCTTCCGTTACGCATCAGCGGCTTTCTAACATCCAGCCGAGGTGATACTGGAGCCGGAGATGGCGACATTTTGACAATGTCGGCCAAGGAGCTCGGGGCAAAGTTCTCCTTATTGCCATGGTTGTGGCCACCTCGCTTGCCGTGATGCTTCTTGCCTAGCTTGATCGAAGCAGATCCCAGAGATGGGAATGCATCGTTATCATCCAGAGCTGGAGCGGTGATATCCGCTTCCTTGGCCTGCTGTCTACTGCCGGGACGTGATCGCGCACGGGGGCTTGCAGATCCTTGGAAATGTTTCAACCCAGGGGGTGGAGTAATGCCAATAGACGGGTAGTTCAGGCCGTTTTGATCAGGGGTGCCTGGTCGAAGTGAAGGGAACGAGTTAAGATCCTGCAGTTGAAGATTACCCTGCTTTGTTGGTGTGGTATTAGATCCGTCGAGAGCAAGTTTGTTCATCAATTTAGCGGGATCGTGTGAGAATATGCAAGTCTCGCCTGCTAAACAGTTTCCCATAACCCAGTATCTAAACAAAGCCAGAAGGATTAGAAACCCGCCAGTATCAAAACATGAATGGCCAGAAAACTTACTTGCACAGGTGGTTGCTCAGATCATGGCTGAAGCGGCAGTCCGCACGGAGGCATTGGCCAGTCGACATGTAAAACTTACAAATGACGCCTGACTTTTGCTGGTTGACGGGTGTAGATGGGCGCATATCCGAGATGGACTTTCCAATAAGTACATTCTTGGTCTCCTCTGAGGATGCGTTTGCCGAAGCGCCATCCTGGGCCTGACTCTCCATGATTGACACAATAGTGGCACTCAGGTCGTAGCCATGGTGAGCCAGAGCAGCCTCGATCTCGTCATCGGTTCTTGTTTGGCCCAAGATGGAGCGGAGCATATCGTAAGGCGACATGTCGGCTGACTGAGCTGTCATGGACGAGAACTCTGGTGCAGCAGCATTTAAACCGCTCGAGGTACCAACCGACGAGGTTACACTTACGGCATCATCATTGACGAGCCATTCGACATTCTCCGTCTGGAAATCACCAAGGATCTCTGCAGCTGGTGTCGGGTCGGTCGCGAATTCGTATGCATTTAAACTGGGACTGTGAGGTATCACGGGGGTCGCAAAAGCCAAACGAGGGGATGCGCGAGGAGAGGAGAAAGGGGATGCAGCAGAGGACTTTGCTCTCCCAAACGTGGAAGGAACAAAACCCGGCGGAGCAAGAGGGCTCACGGCGAGTCTGGGGGATCCAGAAAGGGGAGTCGGTGAGCCGCGCCAGGAGGCGGGAGAAGGACGTCTCAGTATCGTATGTCGGATGGGAGGCGAAGACGTAGTCACTTCTCCGCCATCACGGTAGCGCCATAGAGCATCCAATACTGCATTGTCGAGGGATGTGCCAGCAAGATTTGTCTCCTTGCGAAGAAGATCCTCCAGCTTGTCCGTCTTGTCCTCGTCTTCGAGAGTAGCATCGTGCAATATGGGTAGGCACAGCTCGTAATGTTCGTCCGATACCATGTTTGCCGTAGAAACCCCTAAAAGGGGCAGTGTGTTCTATGGTCAACTGTGGTTGAAGCTTTGACACGAGTATGAGGAGGTAGCAGAGACCGGCGCAAAACTGGCGAGATGCGAAGTTGATATGATGACAAGGTGGTCAATGATGGCAGCAAGTAGTAGGGTCTATGAGGTTGATTCTGTAAATAATCGAACGAGACGGGAACAGGAAAAGCAAGAGAGGCTATTGCAAGTTACGGTCAGCTTAGGTTGCGTGGCCTAGAAGACACTGCAACATGGAAACGAACAAGCAAGGAGTGGAGAGATGTCCCCAATATGGATTCTAGAATGAAGGTGACTTACAGATTAAATAAATGACGTTTGAAGGGGGAGGACAAAATAAGGGGTGAAAGTGAATAAGAGGGAAAAAAACAAGGGAGCAACAAGAGAAGCAAGAATCACAGATGAGACGCAACGAAGCGAAGAAGAGAAAAAACAGCAGAGAAGCGCACGCGCATTCAAGCAGGACAGGAAGAGAGAGTGAGAGAGTTGTATAAGCTAGAAGGGGAAAAGGAGGAGGGAGATGGACAAAAAAGATGGGGAGATGGAGTTGAGGCAGGCCAGGATGGTCCCGCTTAAGGTCCGAGCTGGTCCAGTAGAAATTGGCGCCTGCGGGAAAAGCTGGGTCTTGCTTGAGAGAGCTTGGGTGGGTATTCGGCCAGTAACTCCCGGGGGGGAGGTTCTCTGTCCCTTGGTTTATTTCTGCCCCCCCCCCTTAGCGTACCAAGGTGCTAAGGTTAGGTTCTGGGCTGGGGCCGAGTAGGTTGATGCGCTGGAAATAATTATGCACCGCAGTGACTATAGGGGAAGAAGGACGGAAGGCACAGGGGGCGGGCTGGGAGTGTTTATGATGCAAGTTTCAAGGTGCAGGATGGAGGGGGCTTGTATTATGCGGGAAGGCAATGAGATGTTGATGGCCTCCTATTGTTTGAGTATTGATATCCGAAAAAAAGAAAAGAAAAGAAGGCGAGCATAGGTTGGTTATGTCCCAGTTGGTAGGTCTGTTGCATATCACATGCGACAAGTCTTATGCATCACACTCAAAAAGTGAAGCATAGGATAAGCAAAAGGGTAATTATAGCAATATAGAGAGGTAGGTACAGAGTACTGTGAATCACCGTCCAGAAGCACATATCCACTACCATCAAGGACCGCCAGTGCAATAAAACATCCAAGCGAACCGCCTGTCAAATATCTTGACAGCGTTGACAACGGAGGAATCCCTAATATCCTATCAGACTCGGTCAAATAATGAAGAGCAAGAATAGAAAATTCGCCTTGACTTTCAATCCCTAAACCCCCCAAGCATAAACGATTTGGTTGGCTGACATTTCTTTGTTCACGTCATCCATCCATGAGACAAAGGGAACTGTCTTGTTTGGTGGCAGGTTCTCTTTCAGCTAGACCAGGGGGGGCTTAATACCAGAGTAATTAACTGGTCCCCCTTTCATAGCAAATCCCAGTAACACGGTGACGGCAGGGGAAGAAGAAGTCTCAGCTTCAGATCAAAATCAAGGGCACGGGCCACCCGTCATGTCTATTTGAAGATGCTAGATGGTGCTGGCTAACCCCTTAGATTCACTGGCGTCCAATAGAACGGGCATTTGGTCTGGGTTAAAGGAGGTCTTTTCTTTGATAGGTAATTAATGAATCAATATTCCAAGCGAAAGTGTTTATCTGACGCCTGTTCAGTGGCCCAGACGAGATAAAAACAAGAACAAGAAGAATACGGTGTTATTCTCCCACGTGCTGAATGCTACTCTCCCAGGCATCGAACTACAGTACATCTGAGTGGACCAATCGTGAGTTGCAGTACTCAGGCTCGCTCATCAAAAACATTCTCTGTATCCAAGTCTACCTTTCGCTCTATAAGATAGTATATGAACTAGGAACAGTTCGTTGTATGAAAAGCTCAGGGTATATCATCGTCGTCGTCACCCCCAAAACCAAAACTGAAACCACCGCCTCCACCCCCTGACAGCTCGTCTTCTGTCGCACCGACAGCAGCATCCCATTTGCGCTTCCTCCCGCTCCTCCTGTCCGCCAGATCCAACGCCTTCTCAAGGACATCGGGATAGCTCTTCTTCATCCTTTCTGTAAATAGCCCAAATGGATCCGTGACCCCGTCTTCGAACCCGCTAACCTGTTCAGCCCTGTCCCTGAGGAACGAGATAACCTCAGACACAAGGTTGAGACTCTGGGGGACAAAGTTTTGTGTGAGAGCAATGCCACTCTCGAGATTCACCACCAAATGCCACCACCCGCTTGGTACGTGTAGAATTTCGCCCTGGTCACATATACCTTCAACACACTCAGGAAGCCGTCGTGCCTCTTCATGGAACGTGAGAAGCCATTCTGCTATGCTCAGTGGGCTCGTCACTTCACTGCTATCCTCAGACACATAAACTCCTGGAACCTGCGCAGTGGGTGGAAACATGATCCAGTACTTGGAACCTTGAATAACAGCATTCCAGGCGCTCGTCGCGTTGGGGTCTTTATGAAAGGTTGAACCGCTTCGCTTGGGTCCAATGATGAGCCAACGATGGGCAGGTCGCTCGTCTCCAAGGACCTCAAAGAGATCAGGACCAAAGCACTCCGGTCTCCAATACGCAGCACCTGGTACATTGCCTACTTTGATGTCCATCTTCTCGGCAAATTTGCGATCAAACAAATACAAGGGACTCTCGTCCTTGTTGTTTTTTATGTACTCGCAGTACGTTGAGAAAGGCCAGTCTACTGCCTCAGCACGAAACTCAACTTGAGGATACCTTGCAAGGAGGGAGTCGATAGTCCACTCGGAGTATACTGGCCATTTCTGAATACATTTCGTGAGAACAAATGGCTGCTCGGTCCATTTCGCAGCATACTCGTCGTATGTCAAGTTTTCGAAGCGTCGGATTTGATTCCGCTTGGGAATATTAGAGGCAAACTGCGAGAGAATGACATGGCTACAGGCGAAGGGGCGATGGAGCACGTCCGAAAAGACATTGCTGCAGTCAATGTTCGGGGTCTGATTGTCAGGGAAGCCTAGAACGGTATTTCGCCAGGTCCCTCGCCAGCTGATTGACTGGCTATCCTTTGGTGGCGATCTATACAGCCTGAGGTTAGCACTTTCTAGCCTGACCTGTATATGATATATGAACATGTGGCGGTAAGACGGTTGAGATGAGGCAACGTCAAGACGTGGCCATCGTGAGTCAGGGTATGTGCAATTTCAATATTAGGAACTCACCGGAGGAACAGTGGTTTCCATAGCTCATCTGAGTGGCAAAATGCGTAAAGAAATTTGCATGTGTGACTGAGATTCAGGAGTTCTGATGCATCAAAGTGCTCCAACACAAGCATGATCATTTCATCAGGAAGAGATGCCCATGTTCCAATAGAGTCACGCGCATTGTGGCCGTTGAAGAAGTATTTGTTGCCTAGAGGTTTGAGTCCTAGAGGATGAGAAGGTATCGAGTCACCTTCTAGAGGCAAGTCATTTGTCCTGTCACAAAGCGATCCATGCTGGCTGTGGGCGTCCGTGTCGTCTATTGCTGAAGGCATTTTTTTCTTGGTGCTTGTAATATGTCAAGGGTGTGAATGTTGTGGTTTAGGCAAGGGCAGTCTCTGGCTCAAGAATGTCCTGCCAGTGATTGGAATGATAGGCAAGAAGAACAAGAGCCTGGTACATGTGAAAAGAAAGTATCGATATATCAACTAGAAATCATGAAAAATTGAGATAGAAACGAGCAACTAGGACTAGCCCAGGAACACGAAAAACCGTACGATATCATGAGAGAGGGTGTTGAATTTGCGGTGGATCATGTTTGGGGCTACACTTTTTGGTGGTGGTATCTCAGTGTATGGGCCACTTGGGAGACAAAAACATGGCAGCTTGGATCCACATAAATCGGAGAGGCAAGATGTCCCTCCTTCACTTTTTCTTTTGTCCCCCCACTAAAAGCTACATCCCACAATCCCACTAAAAACATTGCTTGCAGAGGGGGGAGGAATAATGAGGCAAGTATGGAGTATGCATGGGATGGATGGAATGAATACCAAGGGAAGGAAGGAAACACTCAAGGAAACCTAAGCATGCGAGAAGTTTTTATAAGATGCCAGCCACTTGAGTCAAGGTCGAGAAACAAGGTGGCACTTGCCCGCCCACCAAAGTTGAGAAAGCAATATGATGTAGTTGTAGGTACCTACAAAGACATCCATGTGGGAAGGTATCGGGTTATCATAATCCCATTCTACACAGTATAACACGGAAATTACAGCACATACAAGAATCACTACTTGCCTACTCTTACATGGAGCTCATGTATGATAGAGAAAAGAATCATGCTTACAGCGTTGAGTCACAGGCTGTATCCCATTCATGAGACCTGATCCTTCACAACATCGACTCATATTCACAGCCATGACAACAACCTCAAGGTAGAATCCTGCCTCACACCCAATAAGCCCACGGAATGATTCCCAACCCCCATGTACTGTATCCAAGAACTGCAAAGTTGGTGGGCGAGTGGAACTTTTTTTCCCCCCCTTCGTCTCTACCTAGCATTCATAGGAGGGGCAAGTCGTTGTGATGACTCTGATCACAGAGCGGGACCATGTTTCTCAAAACGGGATAGGCCATGACCACGACCATGCCAGCGGATGTACTGTACAGTATTGGGGCGGAGGCTAGACGCAGTGAGGAAGAAGGAAAGGAGAAAAAAAAAAAAAAAAAAAATCTATCGTGGAGGCAGATGCAGAGAAGAAAAAAATTCAAAAAATCCCACCAAAGCCTGATGATGTACCTATCAATGTACCCTAATCGAAAATGCCCCGCTAATATCAAGACTTTGCATTGATTGGTCACATGCCCTTTGAGGTAAGCAGGCGGGCAGGCCCAGAGAGAAAAAAAAAATTATACTCCCTCCACGACCGCCCCTCGATCGAACTTTTTTTTTTCTTTCCCTCTTCTTCAATCTTTGCATCAAAGACCAAACAAACATTTACCTCACTTTCCTAGATTTCTCTTGACTCTCGTCTTCTTGCGGGAGTTTGTGAATCTAGTCGACTTCAGTCTTTTTTCTTTACATTATAACGACCGGCGCAGTCTTCAGTAAAGAAGTCTGCCCTCATTTCCCCCTCCGTTCACCCCGCGTTCATCTTCATCCTAGATCGAGCTGTGCTTGATCTAGATTTCCGCCAACTTCAACCGCAATCATGGCTACCGACAAGGGACTCGAGGACGTCCCCGAGGGTAAGTTCAACTTCCCTTTCCAGTTTTTTCGATACTTGTTCGACGCTGCTACGTTCGCTGCCCGCTCGTCGCGACGATGACTTCGTTGATGTTGGGTACAATTTTTTCGCTGCTGTGCGCCCCCGCTGCCATTGTGCGCTCTGTACTTGACCAGCTGGTGGGCCAGCCGGATGCACCCGCACCACAAGCCATTCTAGCAACCATGCGCCGGACGTCTATGCTTTCGCTCATTTACCACGACTGCTATATCATCTGAGACAATTTTTTTTACTGACTTCCTTTCCCTCTATAGGACAGATCGAGTCTAACTACGATGAGACCGTCGACTCTTTCGATGATATGGGCCTTCGCTCCGAGCTCCTTCGAGGTGGTAAGTGCCATTTGCACCCCACTTGATTTTTCAAGTTCGATATATAGAAACTCACACATCAATCAACAGTCTACGCTTATGGTTTCGAGCGTCCCTCCGCCATTCAGCAGCGTGCCATCATGCCTGTCATCAAGGGCCACGATGTCATCGCTCAGGCTCAGTCCGGTACCGGAAAGACCGCCACCTTTTCCATCTCCGTTCTTCAGAAGATCGACCCTGCTGTCAAGCAGTGCCAGGCTCTTATCCTTGCTCCTACCCGTGAGCTGGCCCAGCAGATCCAGAAGGTCGTTGTTGCTATCGGTGACTTCATGAACATTGAGTGCCATGCCTGCATTGGTGGCACCAGCGTTCGCGACGACATGAAGGCCCTGCAGGATGGTCCTCAGGTCGTTGTTGGTACCCCTGGTCGTGTCCAGGACATGATCCAGCGTCGTTTCCTTAAGACCGACGGCATGAAGATGTTCGTCCTCGATGAGGCCGATGAGATGCTTTCTGTAAGTTTATGAAGATCTTTCATTCATCTTGGTCACACCAGCTAACATCCACATCCAGCGCGGTTTCACTGAGCAGATCTACGACATCTTCCAGCTCCTTCCTCAGTCCACCCAGGTCGTCCTTCTCTCCGCCACCATGCCCCAGGACGTCCTTGAGGTTACCACCAAGTTCATGCGCGACCCCGTGCGTATCCTTGTCAAGAAGGATGAGCTTACCCTGGAGGGTATTAAGCAGTTCTACATTGCCGTTGAGAAGGAGGAGTGGAAGCTCGATACCCTCTCCGATCTGTACGAGACCGTCACCATCACCCAGGCCGTCATCTTCTGCAACACCCGCAGAAAGGTCGACTGGCTCACCGACAAGCTTACTGCCCGTGACTTCACCGTCTCCGCCATGCACGGTGACATGGACCAGGCTCAGCGAGACCTGATCATGAAGGAGTTCCGATCCGGTTCTTCCCGTGTCCTGATCGCCACTGACCTCTTGGCCCGTGGTATCGATGTCCAGCAGGTTTCCCTGGTCATCAACTACGATCTCCCTGCCAACCGTGAGAACTACATCCACCGAATTGGTCGTGGTGGTCGTTTCGGCCGAAAGGGTGTTGCCATCAACTTCGTCACCGCTGAGGATGTCCGCATGATGCGTGAGATCGAGCAGTTCTACAGCACCCAGATCGAGGAGATGCCCATGAACGTCGCCGACCTCATCTAAAAGAAAAGAAAACAAAAACAATTTCTCAATCCTCCACGTTGCGTCATCAGGCTGCCTTCGCCAATATAACGAAGAATTGCAGCGCAAGGGCAGCCTGAACTGAAACATTTTTGGGAAGGGGTTCTACGGAGATTTTTTTTTTTTGTGGCAGTTGTTGATAGATCTCGTTTCTAGAGTTGTACCCTTGGGTGGCCGGCGCCTACTCACCCACATGCCCCTTTTTGTCGCCGGCCCCCCGCGGGGGTGACCCAAGCAGAAGAGGTCCCGGACAAGAGGCTGCAATGATGAAAAAGGCTCGGGAAGTCCTTTTGCACCTAATTTACCTGGACGGGTGCGGTGGGCTACCAAAAAGTAATGCAATGATCTTTTTTACCATTGCTTTTGTTCCTGTTATCTAAGTGTCGTTATGAAGATTATGTTTTTATGTCTTTTTTAAGATATTTGTCCTGCTCTTATCTCAGCCTTGTGACCTGTGACTGTATGTCCACGCTGCTTTCTTCCTTGACCATGTGAACACTCATACGAATTTGCAGAAGCCGTGACTCCCCTTAAGGATCCAGAATGACCACGTACGATCGGTTTTATGAATTGGGCTGTATGTAGTAACGTTACGTAGTCTGCTATGTCCAGATAGTCTGATCCAAGCCAATGTCACTGCCCTTTCCACACCATGTTGCCAAAACATCAATCATGTCTTCCTCGTTGTCTGTTCCCTACATGTCAAACATGTCCCATTAATCACACTCGCCGAGGTCAGGGACCAAATAGAGTCAAACAAAAGAGATTTGTTATACTGTATGTATATAAGAAAACTAGTTCAACCTGTGGTTGAGGACACTTGAGAAGCCTCCAAGTCCGTCCGAATTATATAAAACGCCATTTATGGTATCACCGCCCCAATGATCAAACAAAGAAAACGAAGCCAGCGCCAGTTTCATCTGCCGAAACTATGCCAAAGCCAATATAGATATTTTACTCAAAATACAATAGTCCACACACATTACTTTTCCTAGTAGGCCTGGCCAAAGGTGGTGTGTGCGGGAGGAGGGCTCTTGACAGCCTGGCCGGCATAGGCGCCAGGGATGGGAACAGAATCGTAGACGGGTTCGTCGTTCGCTGCAGGCACGTGCTCGGAAACCTGCACGACAGGAACACCTGGAGCTGGAGGGGGTGATGGAGGATAAGTGGGTGTAAAACCACCTTGGCTCAACTTGGGGGTGGCAGAAGGGGCCTTAGTAGGCGGTGCTTGGAGCTTGAAGCCGGTCTCCTTGGGGGCGAATTGAGACTGAGGCTCAGCGAACTGTGTACCAGGTGTGAAGGGGCTCTCGCCGATGTCTGACAGGTTGCGGTAGGCGGCGGGAGGGTGTCGAGGGGACATGGCGTACTGGCTAAGAGCGGGAGACTTGGGACCAAAGCCAGGGGTGTTGGGAGCTGACTGGCTTCGGAGCTGAGCAAGGTAGAGGTCAGATCTGGCGCGATCTCGCATATCCATGGACTTGAAGAGACGTCGCTTGGTGTAGTAGCGGTAAAAGACGACGCTGTAGAGAAGGATACAGAGGAGCCCAACCACGATCTCGATGATGATGCAGATCATGGCCCAGTTCTGGAGCCGGCAGATGAGAGAGTAGTCAACCTTGTCGCCAAAAATCTCGGATCGAGTGTTGGTGAGGCATGACCAACCCCACAAGTCCTTGTTGTCCGAGTTGTCCCTCGAACGCTGGAAAAGGATGGCAGTAACAACCCAGAGAATCAGGCTGAGAACGAACTAGAACATTGTAAGCTATCAGACCAGTGCATCGATGATGCATATAGCGACTTACCCAGCCAAGAGCGAACAGAGTGTAATAAGTTCCGACCTTCTCAGCACGTCGGTGACCACCACGGCAGTAGGCGCCGAGGACGATGAGAGTGGCAAAGAGTGAGACACAGGCCATGGCGAGGACAAGCTTCTGAGGCCAGGTGTTGGTACCACGAGCCCATGAGGGCTTGTCGCTCTGGTCAGGGAGAATTCTGGTCGCATTGAAGATGGCGAAGGATGCAGAAAGCATGGAAAGAATGATGAGAGAGCAACTGAAGCTGACGCCTCGAAGGGCAAATTTGGCCATGCGAACGCGAGCCTTGATTTTCTATCCGTTCCGTTAGTACATATGCGTGGACATGCCATGTTGACGTTCTGTGCAGGAAACATACCACATCGCGTGCCTGTTCCTTATCTGTTGCTAGTTCCTGCTTCTCGAGAATGTCTTCTTCACGGAACGTTGGGCTGAGGGGGTTGTTGAACTTGGCTGGCGTGCCAGGCACCTTCATGGCGCTCTTGAGTGGTGTCTTGGGAGTCATTGGGACGGGGACGGATTCTCGATTGCCGATATAACCAAAGCCAACGTCGCCGGGTTGAGGCTGAGGAACGTGGGAGGTATCAGGGTCGGCGAAGGGAGATCGGGCTTCGATGGGCGAGTGAACTGAAGTGGCCTCAGCAAAGCGAGGCGTACGAGGCTTGAGAGACCCTTCAGTTGACGATGAGTTGGAGGTGCTGGGGCGAGCTGCGGTGAGATTCAATGCGGCAGGCCGCCTCTTTTCTTCTGTAAGCCCTGTTAGTATATACATTCGTTCATCAACTTGCTCAATTAACTGAGATGACGGACCTTGTCCAGCCATACTTGTTAGTTTGGCTCGAGAGTGAGTATGGTTGTTGAATGCACAGGTGTAAGTGAGGACCAGAAGAGATCAAGTAGAAATAGAAGTGGATATAAGGCTTCGACACAGTCCTAAGCATACATCCAGGGCAGAATAGAAGAAATTGAAAGTGAAAGTAGAACGATGAGACCAGCTATCGTAGAGTAGGAGAAGAGTCCGTGGAAGCGGACGCGGGAGGGAGGCGACGAGTTTTGAGGTTGGCCGCAACAGAGAGATACTCGATTCTCATTCGATAAAGAACAAGATGATGGCGGCGAGAGAAGGGCGTGAAGGAGGGGGGTATTATTGGCGATGCCTCTTGAAGAACATCGATTCTATATGGTCTTACATGAAAGAGTGGGCGGATAGACAAGATGAGGGGTGTGATAGGTAGAGGCGAGCCGCCCAGAGAAGTGATGCGCAATGGGAAAATAGACGCTGGCCTTTGAGAGAATGGCTTCAGACCACTCTATATTTGGATTCAAGAATGCAACAGAGACGAAGAATGTGATCCGTGTTACTCACTTGCTGTATGGAACTTGTAACCGCGGTGTCCAAGATTGTGATGAACGAATTAGACGAGTGTCGAGCTTGCAAGTCTAACCGGTTTGTCAAAAGATGATCCTGAAATAGGTTACAGAAACTTGAGCTTGGTGAAGACTTGATACAAGATCAAGAGGCTTTTGACAGTAGACAAAGCCAAATCGAAGAAACTGGGAGGCCCTCGGTATTATGTGAAGGCGGTGTTAGTGAGGAGAACAGAGCAACACAGCAGATACAGAAATCTACGCTGTAAAGCATACGCGTGGTCATCCCCAATCCCACCCAAAGATCAAAGATGCCCGCTTGGGTAGTGGAAAATATCGTGGACCCTGTCCAACGTTTGATGCTCCCATGTTTCCCGGGTATGTTTCCATCTAGCCTGATGTCCCTCGAATCCATGATCAAGTCGAAACATTGTGTATGATTGGAGTAGTCGGCGGTTAACCCATGTCAATGTCTAAAGCATGGATCGTGGAGAAACAAGGTCCTTGACATGTGGTTGGCTCAACTTCTCAACCGCTCAACTAACCCCTGCCGCACTATCTGCCGGCTTGATAGGCTGCATTGCTGCAAGCGCTTTTTTCCTTCACCTCAACGCCACCAATCAGCTCGTCAAAAAGCTGTGATGGCCCATGGCCGACCAGCCACCTGCAAGACTTGGGCGGCAACAAAGTCTTTGTTATTCGCGGCTTTATGAATCTATCAGATCCACTGCAAGGGTCGGAGAAAAAAAAGCAGAAAGAGTGAGAAGGAAGATAAAGAGGATGGCGAAAAAGACCACAATCCCCTCAATTGTTTGTGTTGCCGAGGGCTTTGCCAGTTGAGTGCATTTCTGTCAGCCACCTTGCCTGTGACTCGTTGCATTGCTCCCATACAAGATAGCAAGTGATCTGGGTCTAGTTGGTGATTGAATCTGCTGGCGAGCCAACTTTGTACTTGGCAATATGCAACATGCAGCCAGGAGGGTGTTTGTGACTCTCCAGCTTCTGAATATTGGTTGTTTGATAGCAGCTTGCTTCGATGGGAGAAGATCAGTCACCATGGTATGGTACTGTAACTCTGGAACATGGCAGTGCCGCAATTGTGTAGCATTGGAAGTCGTCATTTGGTCCAACCGTGGCACGTCAAAGAGGTTCCGAGCTCCGTTCATTGATAAAGATAGTATCAGCTGTTCCCATGGTTCATGTTTGAGAAACGGGACACAAGCTTCTTGTCCATTGTCGATCTGCTGACTGGTTGGACAGCATTACTTTTTCTCGACATGGATCTGGCGGTTCCTAACACATGCTTCTTCACGTGCTACATGATGTGTATGGGACTTTTAGTATGAGATCGAATGACCATCCTTGAAAGGTCGGGAATTGAAAGGCTGTAGGGTTTCTGGATAGCGAATGGAGATTGAAATCCATAGGTTTGCTGGTTCGATATATCCTTGGGACAGTGGTTGAGAGATTGGACCCATTGGAGTGAATGGGAATGATTTGTAATGAAGATGATGAAGTTTCAAGAAGGGGGTTTTGATCTCGGTAAAAGGTATCCTCAACCATTAAAGCACCTTGTTCTTTTAAACTATGCCTGCGAAGGAGTAGCCAGCTCGTTCTTTCCTACCTGACGATAGCCCACTTGACTTTCAGATCTGGAACACATGAGGAGTACTGACGGTGGCTTGACAGTGGCTTGAAACAGTGGCGTAGAGAGGGCTTCGAGCTCTCTGGAAAACAATCCCTACCTCGCCAGTGCCGAGCTTCACCCGAGTCTTCCATTGTTTCGTTTCCACTACCCTACGAAGAGGGGCAATTCGAAGCCTCCCCTTATCAGCTTATCAATGACCAAGTCAGGTTTAGCCTATGAGTCAAGAGAGTTGCCAACTTCGTTGCACACGACGAATTTTGACAACTTCAAGACGAAATACGTGAACAACCGGCTCCGCGCAGCAACCACGGCCATCAAATCTCCTAGGGACCCTTCAGTTTTTTGAGTATAATTTTCCTTCAGTAATTCTGACGGATTTTTCCTACTCAAATCCCGACCTCCGCCTTCTACCTTGAACGACAGAGGAGCACTTCGAGAACCAAAAAGACCACACCGAAATTGCCCCGCCTCCACCATGTCTGCCAACGGCGACCCCAAGTACGACGACATTGAGTCCGAGTCCGACTCTGGCGAGTCTGTAGGCCACCACGAGCCCGCTGATCACGATGAGAAGCCTCTCAAGTCGTCCCTCAAGAAGTCAAACCCAGCTATCGCTGAGCCCGCAGCTCAACGACCTCCTCTGCCCCCACAAACCGACCCCAAAGATCTCGACGTCAAGACCCTCTCTCCTTTGACTCCCGAGATTATCGCCCGACAAGCTACCATCAACATCGGTACCATCGGTCACGTAGCTCACGGAAAGTCCACCGTCGTCAAGGCCATCTCCGGTGTCCAGACCGTTCGTTTCAAGAACGAGCTGATCCGTAACATTACCATCAAGTTGGGTTATGCCAACGCCAAGATCTACAAGTGCGATAACCCCAAGTGCCCTCGACCAGGATGCTACCGAAGTTATAAGAGCGAGAAGGAGGTTGACCCTCCTTGCGAGCGTGAGGGATGCGAGGGTACCTACAGATTGTTGCGACACGTCTCGTAAGTTGCGCTAGTTTTCATGATACAAACATTACACCCTGCTGACATTGCCAAGTTTCGTCGACTGCCCCGGTCACGATATTCTCATGAGCACCATGTTGTCTGGAGCCGCCGTCATGGACGCTGCCCTCCTCCTTATTGCCGGTAACGAAACCTGCCCCCAGCCTCAGACCTCGGAGCATTTGGCCGCTATTGAGATCATGAAGCTCGACAAGATCATTATTCTCCAGAACAAGGTCGATCTTATGCGGGAAGAGGCTGCTCAGCAGCACTACCAGTCCATCCTCAAGTTCATTCGAGGTACCGTCGCTGGAAAGTCTCCCGTCATTCCCATCTCTGCCCAGCTCAAGTTCAACATCGACGCCGTCAACGAAGCTATTGTCAACACCATCCCCGTCCCCCCCAGAGACTTCACCATGGACCCTCACATGATCGTCATCCGATCATTCGATGTCAACAAGCCCGGTGCCGAGATTGATGACCTCAAGGGCGGTGTCGCTGGTGGTTCTATTCTTCACGGTGTTGTCAAGCTCGGTGATGAGATTGAAATTCGACCTGGTATCGTCTCTCGTGACGACAACGGTGCTCTCAAGTGCACTCCCATCTTCAGCCGAGTCGTCTCTCTCAACTCCGAGGCCAATGACCTCAAGTACGCTGTTCCTGGTGGTCTTATTGGTGTTGGTACGAGAATCGATCCTACTCTTTGCCGAGCCGATCGTCTCGTTGGTTTCGTCTTGGGTCTCAAGGGCAGACTTCCTGAGATCTACAGCGAGATTGAGGTCAACTTCTACCTCCTCCGCCGTCTTCTCGGTGTGCGAACCGCCGACGGCAAGCAGGCTAAGGTTGCTAAGCTGGCCAAGAACGAGGTTATCATGGTCAACATTGGTTCCACCTCTACCGGTGCCAAGGTTGCTGCCATCAGGAACGATGCCGCTAAGCTGGTTCTCACCAGCCCTGCCTGTACCAACATTGGCGAGAAGGTTGCTCTGAGCCGACGTATCGAGAAGCATTGGCGTCTTATCGGATGGGCCACCATTGCTGCGTAAGTTTATTTCCACAAAAACCATCATTCTGCCGACAAATTGACTGACAATATCTATAGCGGTGTTACCCTTGAGCCCAGCACTTCCTAAACTGTAAAAACACAAGGAAGGCGATGGGTCGAGATAACTTCAAACACACAAATCGCCGACTACGCAGAGCGCCAAGCTCAGCGACTCCTAATTACAGAACACAGAAACCCTTTCACGGCCTTTCTCTCACCGGTGCTGGAGCAACTGGTCAGCGCTGGAAGCAAGATTCCTGTGTTCATCGCGGACTTTCTTATGGGAGTATTGGCTGCAAAAAACAGACAGCCTCAAAGTTGTGCTTTTTCTTTGGAAAGGGGTGTTGATGGAAGAACATCGGTGGCGATGTTTGTTGGTGGTTGGACGTTGTTGTGGTTAACGCTGTAAATGCATGACGAGATTTTCCATACTATTTCATGGGAGGTGAAGAGAAAAGGCAAGGGAAGGGAGAGGGGATCAAAAGGAAAAGTTATGCCGGCCAGATTTAGATGAATTGAAGAGGTTTCTTGACCATCCCCAAAGAAATAAGAATAGGTATATTATGAGTTTTTCTACTTCCTTACTTTGCGTGCGTGCTTCACCAGGTTCTCTATCACGCCTTCGAACGCCTCTCTGTCTCCAATCTTTTCGTCTGTTCGTTTCTGCCAGTAAGCCAACGCTTCTTTTGCTGCTTCCTCGAGACCTTCTAGCTTGGCGATGTGACCCTTGAGTTCCTCATCTGTCATACCATCGAGCGCCTCGTCGGTGGTCATGCAGAGATATCGGGCAGCGACAAGATCCAGTTCAGGTGGCGGGGGAGGTCCCTTTCGTTTCTTGGACGATGATGGCTTCCCCTGAGTATCGACGGATGTTGATGAATTGTTGCCCTCGCCCTGTCGTAATCGAGATACGGAACGAGAGTCGCTTGATGTACGAGGAGAGATGACCGGGATGTTGAGGGAAGGAAGAATGAGCTTCTTTTGTTTTGAAGCAGGAAGGATTTCGTCAAGATCCACAGGAACGCCTAGTGAGACGAGGAAGAGACGACGTGTTCGAGACCGGATCCAGTCGGGAGGTGCCAGCGGTGGGGGAGCTACTAGTTGTGACCAGAGAGAGGCCGATCGAGGAGTGAAGAATACAGAAAAGTCCTTTGGTAAAGGAGGGAACAAGGGAAAGTCGAGTTTTTCGGGAGGGAATAACGTAGCGAGGTATGGTTCTGTGGTAGAGATGACACCTTCTGAATCCAGGCCGTCAAAGTCTGGTATAGGCTGTACAGCATGTTAGTCGTGCTTGTCATGATGCTTCCAGGAGTGTACCTACAAAGGGCAATGTGGCTTGTGGAACTGGTAAAGAACTTGGCGCCGGTGCAGCAGTGGATGGGGCTGTGGGAGTTTCGGCTTGTTGAAAATCGTCGTCGTCAAAGTCATCAAATCCGTTATCCTCGTTGCCCTCTTCAAAATCATCAAAGTCATCGCCGAAACCGTCATCATCGGCAAACTTTCCGTTATCGCCACTAGTAGCACCAGAAGTTATGTCGTCATTATCATCATCATTATCATTTTCGTCTTGGTCGTCATCATCATCCGAAGGAGGTGCTATGCTTGGTATAGGAGCTGTCGAGTGGTCCCGTGTAGATTTCTGACTCGGACTTGGAGAGCCCTGAACTGGCGAAGATGGTGTTGATGGAGAATCTACGACAACAGAAGATCGAGGAAAAGGTCAACATTACTCTCTTTATCATTTGGATTTAAGGATTTTTGGCTACTCCCTACCAGTTGTGCTTTGGCCCTGAATCTCCTTGACTTGACCATCAGATCCCAAGACCACATCCGGCGATGCGTCCGCCTTGCGTTTCTCTTCGTACTCGGAAGAGTGTGATCCACGTCTCTGGCCCGAAGCCTCCTCTACAACAGTCGTAGGTGGGTGAGCGCTGACAGTCGAAGTGGAGTCTTGCGAGTCCGTCTCTTCCTGAGTAATGGCAATCTCGTCGGGCTGAGCGTCCTGCTGTCGCATTTCATAGGCTTGGGTGCCGGGGACCTCGCCATAAGCGGGTTCGTCGTCGACTCTCTCAACACGGGTCTTGGGAATTGGTGAGCTAAATTTCGGGCTGGGGGCGGATTGGGCGTCGGTGAACTGGTCTTCGGAGTCGGAAGCATCACCTGGCACATAGTCAGCATGAGTGTCTTGAAGATTAGGATGACTGGTACGTACTCAATTCATGAGCTCCAGGGTCCTCGCTGGGAGGGCCCTTTGGCGGCTCCAGTGTTTGGGAGTCGGCCATTGCAGCAAAGGATATCAAATGTCGAGAAGAGATTATAGCATTAAGGAATGGACTCGGAGGACATGTGATAAATGAACTTGAGCGTGGGGTAGTTTGTAAGAGGGAGCTTGGGTCAGCTGGCGTCTTTGGCGGTGTCGGGACCTTTTTGGAGACACAGCCTGAAAGTGCTGGACGATACTGAGGATTGTTATACAAGAGAGGAAATGTGCTGACCTCGGAAAGGAGAAAAGAATACTTTCGAGTCTTGGATCTTGTAAGGAAAGAAGGTGTGTCGTTGTCGATAGCCTCCAACTTGATGGTCTTGAGGGTGCGTCACGTGGGGCCACCTTGTCGTTCCCGTCGTGGCTGGTAAGTCAGCTGTAGGTACGGATCTCCACTGGCAGGAAGCTGTTGATGAAGCTTCGTAGACAGGTTGGACTGTGTTTTAAAGCAGTCGCATGTTAGCAAATAATTGACTAATTGCACGTCCTTTCAATTCTTTACAACAACACAATTAATTCCATGCCCGGTTTTACACGTCAATCACAAATAATACATCAGGCAAGCCTACCTATCCTATCTAGGCCTCATCTTTCGCTACATCTGGTCCCCGTTTATAACGCTTGTACCGCCGTTTGGCTGTAGGAAAAACGGAAACCTAAACCAGCTTAGCTCAGGCACGAAGAGTCCCCACAAAAAAGCTCTCCTGCTCAGAGGTCTTCAGCCTTCCCAGTTCCATTGCGTTGCCATCAACAACCACAGCTTTTTCCACTTCAACTTTCGCGTATCATCTCGACCTTCGCAATCGATCGGCGTCGAACTCTATCTCGTATCCCGACACGCGATTGCTTCACAATCGTCTCGAGGTGACCGTTTTTGAAGGACTCGCCCATATCGAGAGGAACTCAATCCTCGCCTCAAGCCGTCGCCATGTCCTTCAGCTTCGGAACTCCAAGCTCTTCGAGCGCGCCATCCAACAACGCGACATCCACGGCGCCAGCTTCGGGAGGTCTTTTTGGTGGCGCTACGGGCACTCCCGGATTCTCCTTTGGAACAGCTGGGGGTGCTAAAAGCACAACACCTGCCAGCACTGGTGGTTTGTTTGGTCAACAGAACAACAACTCAACACAACAATCAGCCGGAGGTCTTTTCGGTGGTGGCTCTGCCGCTGGAAGCAATGCTAGCACTCCTGCAGCTACGGGCTCGGGACTTTTTGGAGGTGGTAGTTCTGCAACCCCAGCCGGTGGTCTTTTCGGCGGCGGTGCTTCTACAACTCCCGCGACAACTTCAGCTCCTGCTGCTGGTGGTCTATTTGGTGGCGGCGCTTCTTCTACTCCTACAACCTCGGCCCCTGCCAGCGGAGGTCTCTTTGGAGGTGTAGCCGGAAGTTCTGCGCCTGCTTCAGGCGGCCTGTTCGGCAACGCCGCCAGCACAGGCAACAAACCTGCCTTGGGCAGTGGTACTGCCACCCCTACCAGTGGCTTGTTTGGACAGAACAATGCGAACAAAGACAAGGCTCACGCGACTACCTCTGCTGCTCCGACATCTGGTCTCTTTGGTAATGCTGCTAGCACAGGAGGATCACTTTTTGGCAACAAGACTGGCGACGCTGCTGCGACACCTGCAAAGCCGACATTCTCTCTAGCATCGACAACACCCGCTGGCGCACCGCCTGCCGGCTCATCCAAGCCTCCCACTAGCGGACTCTTTGGAAACGCTGGTGCACAGTCATCATCAGCTTCCAACCTCTTCGGTGGTGGTGGTGGTGGTGGTGCTACCACAACCGCTTCCACACAGCCTAGCACTACAACGACCGCAACAACACCCAGTCTGTTCGGTGGTGCTCAAGCTAACAGCTCTACCCCTGCCGGCGGACTCTTTGGTGCTAAGCCAGCATCGACCACAGCTCCCGCTTCAGGCGGCCTCTTTGGCGGTGGTAATAACACCGCTACCACTACCATCACTTCTTCGCAGCCGACTTCACAAGCCACAACTACGACTACCGCACCTACCACTTCGGGACTGTTCGGTAACGCTGCTACGCCCGCGTCGACCGCAGCAAGCTCAACGCCTGCCGGGGGACTTTTTGGCGGTGCTGCCACAACATCGGCTACGTCTGATGCTAGCAAAACCGCAACTGCTGGGGGTCTGTTTGGCGCGAAACCTGCTACAACTTCATCCTCAGCTGCTGCTCCAGCTATGAACTCGACTGCTGGTGGCCTATTTGGCGGAGGGGCTAAATCTGCCGAATCATCTACACCAAAACCAGCCGGCAGCCTGTTTGGTGCAGCACCAACAACTGCTGCCTCGACCTCGACTGAGAAACCCGCGACATCAGCCCCTGCCCCAGCATCCAGCCTGTTTGGGGCCAAGCCTGCCACAGAGGCTTCCGATAAGAGCAAGGAGAAGGAAGGTGAGAAGCCGGCAACCCAGACCAACACCACCAATGCTCTGGGTGCTTCTACCACTGGACCTACGTCGCAGATTGCACGACTCAAGAACAAAACGATGGAGGATATTGTGACACGATGGGCATCTGACTTGTCCAAGTATCAGAAGGAGTTCAAGGAGCAAGCGACAACAGTTTCCACCTGGGACAGAAATCTCGTGGAAAATGGAGAAAAGATCCAGAAGCTCTACCTGGATACATTCGAAGCCGAGCGGGCCAGTCATGAGATTGAACGTCAGCTTGCGGGAGTTGAGAGCCAGCAAGACGAGCTCGAGGCTTGGCTTGATCGATACGAGTCTGAGGTTCAGGATATGTTTGCTAAGCAGCTTGGTCCTGGCGAGCAGCTGGCTGGACCTGATCAAGAACGTGAGCGAACCTATAAGCTTGCTGAGAAGCTTACACAGCAGCTGGACGAAAAGTCTCGCGACCTTTCCAAGATGGTCAAGGAGATTAATGACATTTCGAGCACACTGAGCAAGGGCGCCAAGCCTGAGGACCCTGTAAGTTTCCTAGTACATGCGAAACATGAAACGAGACCCAGAACTAACGAGTCAATACAGCTGAGCCAGATCGTCCGTGTCTTGAACGGCCACCTTACCCAACTGCAGTGGATCGACGCCAATGCTTCTGCTCTCCAGGCCAAGGTGGCTGCTGCTCAGAAATCCAGCAGCAACCTTGGTGGTCACTATGCTGGAGCCGACAATGACGCCGCGGAGAGCTTCTACAGATCGTATATGGGCCGACGATGAGCTAGAGGACGGACGGACGGAGTGGTTAATTTCTGGGTTTGGAGTTTGGGACCAACGAGAAGATGTGAACATAGCAATATCAATAGGCCATGAGACTGTCTAACCGGCCATGGCGCTCAATGGTATCCGGGAGTGAGATTGGATGTATACGATTAAGGCGGGGAACTAGACCTTTACAAACCCCCCGGTTGAGGGTTAATGGATGGATATTTCTTGTACACTAACTACCTAGTTAAGAATTGTGGAAAGGCAAGCTCTGGATGATATATCTGTCATGTCCTCTCCGGTCGATTTCTCTGGGATATCTTTAGGCGGGACTGAAGAAGCAAGAATCGTGCAACCTGGTATTTCCCGCAAGCTTTGCTTAATGAGGGTCTTCATCCACGAAATTATTCAAATATTTTGAGGTTCGAGATATTTACTTCTGCTCGGTCTCCTTGGTGATCTCATCACTGTTGAAAGTGCGTGTTAGTCGGCGGCTACACAGGTGGAGTAGAGGTGTAGAGGGGGTATGTGACAAAATCTCGTCGGCTGACATGATGGGAGGGAAACGTACATGTGCTTGGAGAGACGCTCGAGGTGGCCCTGCTGCTCACGGAGCTTCTTCTTGAGCTCGAGAAGCTTCTCCTTCTCACGCTGGCGGATGGCGTAATCCTCGTTGGCCTTCTCTCGTCGCTGAAAAGCATCACTGATTGAGGAACAAGGTTAGCAGTCGTTCACAGGTAATTATGTTTTTGGAATTGGAATTGATCTCGGAGTACAAGGGGAGCGTTAAGAATGATCAATTGATCATGGCTTTGCAATGGTGTGTGTTTTCGCCTTGTTCGGCAATTGGGAGGGAAACTTACCCAGAACCGCCGGTCTTGGGGGGAGCACCAGTAGCACCCTCGGTCATGGCGCGAGCAGTAACGGAGAAGCAGCGGACGGGCCGGATGGAGGCCGTCTGGCGGAAAGAGGAGCGAAGCATTGTTTGATGTGATGTGATTTGATGTGAATGGTAGATCACAAATCTGAGGTTGAATGGTAGGTTTTTGGGGTTGGGGGAGGAGGGAAAGGTAAGGGTAGAGGATGAGTAAAAAGAGAAAGAGAGAGACGATGACGTGGGGGAGCAAGCAAGGTTGGTGAATGGACAATAAACCTCAGGTAACCAAACCACAGCAAACAGTGCAGTACTGTACTTTGACGGACCCCGGGAGAACCGACAAGTCAGCCGTTTACAACTGGAGGGGGGATGATCTGATGAGGCACGGGAGCTTTTGGGAGCTTTGACAGGGGGGCTATGAAGATAGGGGAGTACAATTTTAGAGTGCGATTCCCCCATACTGAGGAAAAGTATCTCTCTACTATTTCTTAGACCAGCTTGGCGGTAAATCCCGGCTGGCCCCCGCCTTGATACTTGTCGGATCTAAGGACGTTTCTGTACGAGAACAAGGGAAAAGAATTCATCACGAAAAACAGCTGATGGTTCTTTACGATCCCAAGATGGTTCTAGGGGTTCCCTGTTCGTTCTTGGGCTTGTGCACCAAGAAAAGAAGCATTCTATTCTTCCAAGAGCCGGGTGATCTTGTCAGGGATGATTGATGATGAAAATTGAGCATGGTCTGTGACGTTGTAGCTACAGCCCTGGCTTGTGTGTCCAGGGAGCTGGGATGTAAGTAGAGGTTACGGTCATAAGGCTGTCTCAATGGAGGTTGTTTCATTGTTTGGGAATTTCAGCTGTAGAGTAACATCAAGAAAAATAGACAATGTTGACAGGAAGTCAGTAATAAGTAACTACCATTGTTTTGCTTGGGAACAACGACGTCAGTGTTTTCTCCAGCCCAGAGGCTGTGCGTCAGGTAGTGGGGCAACCACATAGTTAACCAACAGCTAAGTTACCACTAATTACGACAATTGAGGTGAGGTGACATGGAAGCTGGAACATGAATAGCCTGCTCCCCCAGGCTGATTGATCCGAGAGTAGAAGCTATAGCCTTGATTAATGTCGCCCCTACGTGATGCGCAAGATGCATAAATTGCCCGACCTGAAGAGTCATGTGCCCTGGTATGACTAGAAGTAAAAGGCATTTTTATGCATTCCATTGTTGGTGGGGAACAGATATCAAGGCAGAGAGAAGAACAGCAAAGACTTTTTATTCTAACCCACAACGGCTGGAAACGGCTTGGTTTGTGTGGCTTTGGACGCCAGGTATGGGCAGGTTGTTTATTGCATTGCAGTTATCACACTGTGAAGCTGGGCATGGTGGTGTTGTTTCCAATTTGATGCACGCTCAAGTTAACAAAGAACATCTACAGTGAAGTGAGGTGAGGCTTGATATTGTCTACAAGAATCAATGGTTCAATAGAGTCACATGGATTCTTCCTGACGTTCTATTGTTCGATACATGTGAATAAGGTTTCCATACGTCTTTCCAGCTATCAATATCGAATATGCATCATACGTACATGCACCGGTAGATGCAAGCGAGTTGATTTACCCCACCCAAGTTCAACTAGGCAGAGAGAGAGAGAGAGAGAGAGAGAGAGAGAGAGAGAGGCAGATGGAAGAAAAACACAACAGCATGAATGGGGGGTTTTACATTAAATCAAGACAGAAAATGGGTAACAAGAGGATAATGAGAGTGAAAGGGGTTGTCGATGAAACTCGGCAAGCCAACTGTGATGAGTCAGGCGGTTAGCATGGTTTGAGAATGCTTCAGGTTACGCCTCAAGGTACAGGTTGGGCGAAAACAATGGTGATACAAGTTCTATAAAACTCCTGCCAATAGGTGGGTTCTGAGTGGCCACCTCCTGTTGAATCATTCATGCACATGTTCTCTCAACCTAGTTCTGCCCGTGTAAGGCTCCCTCTTCACTGCCCGGTCGAGATTTCACGGTACAGATTTCATGGTACATACTATAGATACGCATTGCAGATTAGTAGACAGGGAAGAAACAAACCACTGGGGTTCCCCTACTACCTACTAAAGTAGTAGTAATATTTATCATACTTCGATCTCTTGAAAAGGTAGACCTGGCTCATAACACTCCTAGCATAGCCCACCCAGGTACCTACTGTACATGTAGACCACGTTCACCCTCATCCAAGTCCACTATCAATACAGTGACCACTGACCGACCGGTGACCCGTCCCAGTAGGTCTCTACCGGGAAACTCCCCAACAACCTGGCAGGTGCCACCCCTCCCGTCCCCTCAATAGGTAGCAATAGGTAGTCCGGGACACACCACACACACACACCTCCCTCACCTCACCTGCCCTGCCTCCCTAGTACCAGTCACTTACCAGCCCAGTTAATAGCGAGTGGCTCTTTTTTTCGCTCCTTGACCTCAGGCTTCTTTCCTTTCCTCTCCTCCCATTCCATCGTCCCGCAATTCTACTTCTTTTTTTTCCATCTTCTCTTTTTTTAACTTAGTTCCCTCTCCTCCCCTCCCCCCAATTGCGAAACCTCCCTACCAAACGAGTCCACCACCAATTTCGACGACTTTTGATCCCTTCACCTTCACTTCAACAACTACACACTTATCTACTTTTTTCTCACGACTGTATCCGGTAAGTCAACTCAGCACTCTTCCTTCACCACTCCGAATTCCCCTTTACGGCCCGCGTCCGTTGCCTGTTGTTTCTTGTCATTTACTGTGCTGTTGTGCCCTTTTACCCCCCCTCTGTCGTCATTGCCCCCCTTCAGGAGTCAAGGGGACACGCACCCATCAGCCGCCATTTGGGCCTCGTCGGTTCCTGTATCGCAACAGAAAAAAAGGCAAAGAATATCGCTTGCCTCGTCGACGCATTGCATGATGCATTCGCCGTTACAGCATCTATATCGGCTTTGTTCGCCCTTTTTTTTTTTTCGACAAGGAAAAGGCGTCGTCGATATGCCTCCCTCTCCGCCACTGGAACGGTCAACGAGCGGGGAGCCTCACCAAAGTCATCGTTGTCGCCCGTTCTAGCCCGCGCACTAGGCGCAACTATTCATCGCCTCATCGCACGTTTCTATCGATCACTTGGCTCCTATATCTCTCTAGGATTGCATTTCTTTCGACATCAATCTTATCCTCGAAGTCGCGCCCTTTTTTTCCCGCTTTCCCCTATACCTTGTTTTGCGCCCGCTGTCCTTGATTGTTGTTTATCTACTTACCTCCTACCAACAACCCTGGAATACCCCTTTACTAACAGAGACTCTGCCATCACAGTCGCCAACACCGCAACAATGGGTCAAGAAGATGCTGTTTACCTGGCCAAGCTTGCCGAGCAGGCTGAGCGTTACGAGGGTATGTGATAAAATGCCCCAGCTGATCTGTCATGTTTCGATAATTCGCTGACCGCCGGCGCGCGATTAATACAGAGATGGTTGAGAACATGAAGATTGTTGCTTCTGAGGACCGCGATCTCACCGTCGAGGAGCGAAACCTCCTTTCCGTCGCCTACAAGAACGTCATTGGCGCCCGCCGTGCCTCCTGGAGAATAGTCACCTCTATCGAGCAGAAGGAGGAGTCTAAGGGCAACTCTTCCCAGGTCACTCTCATCAAGGAGTACCGCCAGAAGATCGAGGCTGAGCTCGCCAAGATCTGTGAGGATATCCTCGAGGTCCTCGACAAGCACCTGATTCCTTCTGCCAAGTCTGGCGAGTCCAAGGTCTTCTACCACAAGATGTGCGCCCAATCTCAACGCTCACCGATCATCTGAACACATGCACTGACAGCCGCACAGGAAGGGTGACTACCACCGTTACCTTGCCGAGTTCGCCATTGGCGACCGCCGCAAGGACTCTGCCGACAAGTCTCTCGAGGCTTACAAGGCTGCCACCGAGGTTGCCCAGACCGAGCTTCCTCCTACCCACCCTATCCGCCTGGGTCTCGCCCTTAACTTCTCCGTCTTCTACTACGAGATCCTGAACGCCCCCGATCAGGCTTGCCACCTTGCCAAGCAGGCCTTCGATGATGCTATTGCCGGTATGAATGGATATGTTGCACTAGATCCGTCACAGAATGCTAACCCAGGATGACAGAGCTCGACACCCTAAGCGAGGAGAGCTACAAGGACTCCACGCTCATCATGCAGCTCCTCCGCGACAACCTTGTATGTTTTTTGTGTGTGTTAATTCACTGATCTTCATTGCTAACAAGATAAACACAGACCCTCTGGACTTCTTCCGAGGCCGAGCCCACGGCTTCCGGCCAGGCTGAGGCTCCCAAGGAGGATGCCCCCGCTGCTTCCACTGAGGCCCCTGCCCAGGCTGAGGAGCCCAAGGCCGAGTAAAGCGATAAACATGATTGGTCTATGCAGGTGTAAGGCGGACTGGTGTCTACGGAGTGGACGGAAGACGTCGTTTTTTTTTATGAAGAGCTTCGGCATCGTTTCGGTACACAAGCACCGTGAAAGGGGCTCACTTTTTACCAGCGGATAGGCAAAAGAAGTTGAAAGGGAGGCCCCCGGGGACTCTTCTTTTATTGTAGATTCTTTATGCATTGAGCCGTCTGGACAATAAAAATACTAAAATTGCTTTCAATATACGAGATATACGATTAGTGATGTGTGATTCATGGTATGGTGCATAAGTGAGGCATGTCTCCCTGTCAAGGGGCGAGGACGGGTAGTGAATGGTGGGTGCTATGAGAGATGGGAGATGGGAGATGGGAGAAGACGATCAAGTTCCCTGCTTTGAGGGCGATTTATCTTGTTGGTCGTGCCCTTCATCGTCGGCAACGGCGAAGTGAACTCGCAGCCATAAACTACAATCTAAGCAAGCTACCACCAACTCTCCCTCATCGCTAACCTCCTCCAGATCGGTCTCAGTAAAGACATAGCTCCTCTCATTCCCGCAGCGACAAGGTCTATACCAGCACTCACTCTCCTCATCAAAAGCGAGGTCATCCAGGTCTACATTCTCAACGCCCGTCTGAAAAGCAGCATCGTGGGGGGTGGTGTGTGAAGAACGTGAGAGTCGCAGAGATGCGTCGTAGGAGGCGCGGGATGAAGGGGATGAGAGGGTGGTGAGTGCAAGGGTGATTTGGTCGATTGTGAATTTGGTGGTTGAGTTGGAGTTGGAGTTGGAGTTGGAACTGGAGTTGACCTTGTCTGGGTGGTTGAGGAGGAGAGCACGGTGGTAGGCCCGTTTGATGAGTGGCGTGGGGTCGGCTTGTGTTTCGAGGAGGGAAGGGGAGAGGTTGAGGATTTGATAGTGAGTTGGTGATTCTGATATTGATGCCATTATGACAAGATGAATAGTTTTAAATATGAGAAAATAAAATGATTTCGTACGCTCCTGGATTCTTTCATCTGAGATGCAATATCTTGTGCTTCTGGTTGTGAGATTTGATAATCCACTCTGAAAATGAAAAAAATATTGAAGCTTCAATTTTCATGTGTTCTGAGATATCACGTGATATATATACATATCGATATATGCCAAACAATCATGGACAGTCTGACCGAGAAGGACAGGGCTAATGGATAGGATGGCAGTAGAAACTTCTTGATTCTTGATTCTTGTACATAGTAATACACGGTAGATGTACAGGGTTGCGCTCCATAAAGCAGACAAAATTCCATCCGTCAATTGACTCCTTTTTTGATTTATTTGGGGAACTTGGTCCAGCCGTGTTTGCCCACCTGATGAATCTGTCAGCATGGATGAACGGACAAGAAGGATTTGTCTTGGCTTACTCTCTTCCAGGCCTTGATAAGTCTGGGCATCTCCAACATGGCCTTTCTCCTCTGTTCCATCCTGTGTCATTGTTAGCCACTACTGTAATCCTCAACGTCGTATGACTCTTATCGTAGACATACTTGGCAATCATGTGTCGTTCGTGAATGTGACCCTTGACTCTCTGTCCAACACCGGTACCCTTCACCCTGAGACCATGCTCAATACGATTAGCAAGTCTGTACTCGGTGCCCTTGGTCGTGGGAGGAAGCAAGTCCTCAATGCCGTGCTCTCGCGCCATCTTGACCAGCTCGGCCTGACGGCGCTGGGAGTATGCGGGGTCGTGCCATTTCCCTGTGGCGGGGTGCTTGTAGAAGGCGAAGGGATCCGGTCGAGCTTCCTGGTAGCGAGTCTTGGGAGCGTTCTCGGGGACGATGGCGGCGGGAGGGTAGCGGGCGAGGAAACGCTGGAGAGGAGCGGGCAGCGATTTTGCTAGTTGGACGTAAGTGGAGGGGGAGGCCATGACGGGCTTCCTATTCTGTGTGCTGTCAGGCCGGAGGGCCGAAGGAATGTCCAAGTTCGAATTGAAGGTGATAGGAAGTCGTCAAATTGAATGGAACTGTAGCGAATTGGAGACAGCTTCTGGAATTGTTCAAGGCTGAGGCTCCAACTTTTCTGGAGATGGAGATCCACCATAATCATGGAGTAATGATTGGTCAGCTGATGGCACTCCAAATCATCCATACTGTCAGCCTTGTCAACTTTCATTACTTTACCCATTTCCATCATTCAACCAACATACAACACTTGACCAAATAAAAGTCACCTCGTCAGCATTCAACAAACTCAGTGCTGCACAGATACAATAATGCCCCTTGATATTGAAGAAATTCTTCGAAAGAAAAAGGCCGCTGATGCCGCCGCCTCAAAGCCAAGGTTCATCCCCAAGGCCGAACGAGAACGACTAGCAGCTGAAAAGGCGAAAAAGGAAGAACAAGAAAAACAACGAAAAGCTCTAGAAGAGGAGGAGAGGAGGAAGCAAGACGAGAGGAAGTGGTCAGAACGACAGAATGGCTCAGCATACACCGACGAGAGATCAAATGGGTCTTCACGAGTACCGACAGGGCCAAAGGCCATGAATCAACAGCAGAGCGGTCGAGGAAGGGACAGTAGAAAAGCAGACAGGCTAAAGGAGGAGAAGGAGAAGGAGAAGCGCTCAGCGGTAGATATCGAGGCGTCTCTATTACGGTCACGCTATCTAGGTCCAGAGGTGAACCAACAATCCAACTTTTCAGCAAAGAAGAAACGAATGCGCACGACCGAAAAGAAGTTCAATTTCGAATGGGACGCCGACGAAGACACCTCGCGCGATAACGATCCTCTATACACAGGCCAGAGTGCGAACCGTGGCGGTTCGCTCGCAGGTGTTGGTGGCGAATTCGACGATGAGGCCGAGGAGAGGGCCCGTAAAAGAGCACGCATGATTGAGCAGCGCGATCCAGAGAATGGAAAGGAGCGCGCAAAGGGTATCATGGAGGACTTCTACAGGGCGCGCGATAAGGCTCAGCAGCGCGCAGATCGGACGGGTCTGGGTAAGAGATGGACGGAAAAGTCTCTGTCAGAGATGAGGGAACGAGACTGGCGCATTTTCAAGGAAGACTTTGGTATTGCGACAAAGGGTGGTGCTATCCCCAACCCTATGCGAAACTGGCAAGAATCCGGCCTCCCTCGCCGACTGTTGGATATCATCGACAAGGTCGGGTATAAGGAACCTTCACCTATCCAGCGCGCTGCCATTCCCATCGCTCTACAGGCCCGCGACCTGATCGGTGTCGCCGTCACCGGTTCCGGAAAGACGGCTGCTTTCCTTCTCCCTCTGCTTGTCTACATCTCTGAACTACCGCCTCTGACAGAAGTCAACAAGAACGACGGTCCTTATGCCCTCATCATCGCGCCCACTCGTGAACTGGTCCAGCAGATCGAGACGGAGGCCAAGAAGTTCGCCGAGCCTCTCGGTTTCCGCTGCGTGAGTATCGTCGGTGGTCACTCCCTCGAGGAGCAGGCCTTTGCGCTACGCAACGGTGCGGAAATCATCGTCGCCACACCAGGTCGTCTCGTGGACTGCATCGAACGTCGTCTGCTCGTCCTGTCGCAATGCTGCTACATCATCATGGATGAAGCAGATCGCATGATCGATCTCGGTTTTGAGGAATCCGTCAACAAAATTCTCGATGCTCTCCCTGTTACAAATGAGAAGCCGGACACAGACGATGCCGAGAATGCACAGCTCATGAAGAGCTACCTGGGTGGGCGTGACCGCTACAGACAGACCATGATGTACACGGCCACCATGCCTCCGCTTGTTGAGCGCATCGCGAAGAAGTATCTCCGCCGCCCCGCCATCGTCACCATCGGAAACGCAGGCGAAGCTGTCGACACTGTCGAGCAGCGCGTGGAGTTCGTCTCGGGTGAGGACCGCCGCAAGAAGCGCCTCCAGGAGATCCTCTCCTCCAACAACTTTGCTCCGCCCATCATCGTCTTCGTCAACATCAAGCGAAACTGCGACGCCGTCGCCCGCGACATCAAGGCCATGGGCTGGTCCGCCGTCACCCTCCACGGTTCCAAGACGCAGGAGCAGCGAGAGGCCGCCCTTGCGTCCGTCCGCGCAGGCCACACGCAGGTCCTCGTCGCCACCGACCTCGCCGGACGAGGTATTGACGTTCCCGACGTATCCCTCGTCGTCAACTTCAACATGGCCACCAACATCGAGAGCTACACCCATCGAATCGGTCGAACAGGTCGTGCGGGAAAGAGCGGTGTTGCCATCACGTTCCTTGGCAACGAAGATGCGGATGTCATGTACGATCTCAAGCAGATACTGAGCAAGAGTTCCTTGTCAAAGGTGCCGGACGAGTTGAGGAGGCACGAGGCAGCTCAGTCGCGGCCGGTTCGTGGTGGAGGCGGGGCGAGAAAGGACAAGGAGGAGGGACCAGCTTCCGGTATTTCCAAGGGAGGTTGGCAATGATGATAATGATGGATTTTAGACAATGTATTACTTATTTAGTGTAACCAGAATTCATTCCATTACATGTAAATACCCATCGACTTCTGTTTCACTCAATATCACCAAATCATTGATTCAAACTCGTAACATATCATTCATACAAGGGGGCATCTACCTTTCTCATCTCATCTTTTTTATCATTTCCTTTGTAGACACACGTTTCTTTTCCGGGCCAGATCTTTTCCAAGCAACTTGTACAGCATGTCTTGTCTACTCTACTCTACTCCAACTTCAGCTGTTCAAACTGCTTAATCGTCTCCTCGAAACTGTGAAGCTCCTGCTTGGCGTCTGCCAATTTCTTCTCATCCGTCTCACGGACGGCATCAGAGACCTTCTCGCGGTAGCCGGGGTCGCTGAGGATTTTCTCCTGCTTTTGAATGTTGGAGCTAGCCTTGTCGAGCTTCTTCTGGGCCTTGGCAATCTCGGCGTCAATGTCAACACGACCCTTGACGTGCAGGAAGACAGCGGCCTCGGTTGAGACAGGGTAGGCAACACAACCAGCAGGGCGAGCAGCGTCAGGGGTGAGGATCTCGACGCCCTTGACACCCTTACCGCTGAGGGACTTGATAGAGGCAACCTGTTCCTTGACGGTGGCCAGGGAGGTATCGTTGTAGGCCTGGATGATCACTGTAAAGGGTTAGTAACTATGCCGGATCAATCAAAAGGGGTGAATGAGGGATACATACCTTCGGCCTCATCCTTGAGAGCGTACTCGGCCATCAATGAACGAGCAGCCTTGGAGCAGCCAAGAACAAGTTCGTAGGCGGCCTCGGACTCGGGATCATCCAACTCGGCAGAGTAAGTAGGATACTTGGCGACCATGATGGATTTGGTGTTATCCTCAGGTCGGCGGGGCATTCGCTGCCACATCTCCTCGGTGATATAAGGCATAAAGGGGTGGATCATGGTCAGAGCAGCCTCAAGAGCAGTGTACAGAGACTGGATGGCAGAGTTGCGCTCCTCCTCGGTACCATCACGGATGATGGCCTTGGAGTTCTCAATGTAGACATCGCACAGCTCATTGTACCAGTAGCGGTAGACAATGAGAGTTGACTTAGAGAACTCACGGTCCTCGATGGCGACGTTGATGTCCTTGGCAGCACTGTTCATCTTGTGAAGAATCCATCGCTCTGCCAGAGTCTTACCCCTAACAACGCCAGACTTGGCTGGGACAAAGTCCTTGGGCAGACTTCCAAGAACGTACTTGGTGGCCTGGAAGATCTTGTTGCAGAACTTTCGGTAACCGTGGATGATCTTGACGTCCAGGTTGATGTCTCCACCACCGGTAGTGGCATTGATCATGGTGAATCGCAGGGCATCAGCACCGCACTGGGGAATACCATCGGGGAAGGCAGTCTTCTGGTACTTGGTGGCCTTCTGGACCTCACTAGGGTGCAGGTTACCCTGGCTCAGCTTGTCATGAAGGGCCTGGAGCTGGATACCAGAGATGACATCGAGGGGGTCGACAACGTTACCCAAACTCTTACTCATCTTTCGACCTTCAGAATCTCGGACCAAGCTGTGGCAGTAGACCTCTCTGAAAGGAACATCGCCGGTCATCTTCAAGCCGAGCATGATCATTCTGGCAATCCAGAAAAAGAGAATGTCCCAACCAGTCTCGAGGACGGATGTAGGGTACAAGGTCTGAAGATCGTGCGTCTTGTTGGGCCAGCCCAGAGTGCTGAAGGGCCACAGACCGGATGAGAACCAGGCTGTAAATGAGCGTCAGTAAATCAATAGAACCAGTACGCATCGTTGGAAACTTACTATCAAGAACATCCTCATCTCTCTGTAGCGTAAATGTCTTGCCAGGCAAGGCCTTCTTGGCCTTCTCCTCCGCCTCCTGCTCGGTACGTCCAGCGAACCACAACTTGTCCTCGGGGATATCACCAGCACCTCCCTCAATCTTGGCAAAGTAGACAGGGCACTGATGACCCCACCAGAGCTGTCGGCTGATGCACCAGTCGTTGATATCCTCCAGCCATCGGTAATAGCTCTTCTCGGCAGACTCGGGTCGAATCTTGATCTTGCCATCCCTGACGACCTGGAGAGCAGGCTTGGCCAACTCTTTCATGCTGACCCACCACTGGGGCTTCATGATGGGCTCGATAATGTCCTTGGACTTCTCGCACAGGGGAACCTTCATGGCGTTGTCCTTCTTGTCGACGTACAGACCCTTAGCCTTGAGGTCATCCTGGATAGTGTAACGAACGTCAAATCGCTTCTGGCCCTTGTATGGGCCGGCGTTCTCGTTCAAAAAGCCATCATCAGTGAAAATATTGATGAATTCGAGACCATGCTTCTGGCCAAGGTTGAAATCATTGGGGTCGTGGGCGGGGGTGAGCTTGACGGCACCGGTTCCGAACTCGAGATCAACATACTCATCGGCGATGATGGGCAGCTTTCGTCCCTCAATGAAGGGGTGAATGGCCGTCTTACCGACAAGGTGCTTGTATCGCTCATCGTTGGGGTGGACGGCGATACCAGTATCACCCAGCATGGTCTCGATACGGGTGGTGGCGACTTCAATGGTCTCGTCAGATCCCTCAATGGGGTACTTGAAGTGAACAATAACACCGAACTCAACCTTCTTGTCGTAACCAGGGACATCAAGCAGAGTGCGACCAGTGAGTTCCTTGTTAACGACTTCGAGGTTGGAGAGAGCCGTGTTGAGCTTTGTGCACCAGTTGACAAGACGATTGGCACGGTAGATGATACCCTCCTCGTGGAGCTGGACCCAAGTCTCGGTAACAGCAGCGGACAGGTTAGCGTCCATGGTGAAAGCTACGTTATGTCAGTGCTGTTCTTGCAGAGCCGAAACGTCATGTTTAAGATTTTATAACTTACCCTCTCGACTCCAGTCAAATGAGCTACCCAAGCTCGTCAGGGCCTTGTTGATGCGCTTGTGGTACTCCTCCTTCCACTCCCAAACGGTCTCGATGAACTTGGCTCGGCCAAGATCATGGCGGGTCTTGCCCTCACGTCGCCATAGCATGTTCTCGACAACGCTCTGGGTGGAGATACCAGCGTGATCACAGCCTGGAAGCCAAAGTGTGGTCTTGCCCTGCATTCGGTTCCATCGAACCATGAGATCTTGCAGAGAGTCTCCTAGGGCGTGACCCATGTGAAGAGCGCCAGTGACATTGGGAGGAGGGTGGACGATAACGAAGCTGCCCTCATCCTTGACAGAGCCGTCGGGCTTGAATTCGGGCTTGAAGAAGCCCTCCTTCTCCCACCAGCTGTACCAAGCAGACTCGACGGCGATAGGGTTGTAGGCCTTGAAGTGGGGGTCGTCGAACGATCGGATTCGCTTCTTCTCTCCTTCGGGAGTGTCTTCGACATATTCAGGGAGAGGCTCCTCTTCGGCTTTCTTCTCCTTAAGCTTCTTCTCCTTTGCTGGCTTAGGGGCGGCAGTGGTGGCCTTTGCCTTCTTGGCTTCGAACTTGGCCTGCTTCTCGGCCTTCTTTCGTTCCTTCTCCACTGCGAATAGTGTTAGAGATCGATTTAGCTTGGGGCACGAGTTTTGGGACTATACATACACTCCTTTGCGGTCTTCACTTTGGCACCTCCAGCTGCGGCAGCAGCGCCGGCATCAGCGCCAGAGGCATGAGTATCAGCAGCAGAGGTGGTGATATCCTTCTTCTCGTCGGCGGGGACGGCGGGGGGTGTGCTAGTAATCTCTTGAAGGCCTTCAGAGGCACCGACTAGATTGATGGATTGCGGTTAGCGAATTGATATTCTGAAATTCAAATCCCTTCAAGTGTCAAGTTGTAAATGTTATAAAACTCTTACTTGGGTTGCCTCGACCACTGTTTGTCGCCATAGTTACTCGCGTGGTTGTCAAGGGTCGTCTTGGGGAAACAGAGCGCACCCGGAGTGCTCGAACCGCGAGTCTAAACGTTGTGCCGGAAATGACGATGTGAAGCCCGTCGTTAAATGGGCTTCAGGCACAGTCTTATACCGGAGAAGTTGGTATGAAGGGAAGGGGGAGATAGATGTGACTCAGGCGTTGAGCTTCACTGAGACGATTTGGACGAGACGCTCCAAAGCAACTAATAAATTTGAGTCATGGGTCTTTTCCTTCAGATCGGAAGGTGGGAGTGTGGATTATGGAGGGGAGGGTGAAGGAGGGGCAAGAGCGGTGGTGGGTACAGCTAGAGAGTGTGTGGCGCGACACTGCTCAAACGGCAGGTATCAGCAAGGGTCTGGCCCCTGCCTGTGTCAGCTTCAGCCACACTTTGGATTTGATGATGCTTTCCATTTTGAGGTGCAACTCCCAAGAATGCTTTGAAATTTGTTAGGTAATTCATTTGTTGCACTCTTTGGATTCTGGCAGGCGCGTTCTTATTTCCAAACAACTGGGTAATAGCACATGCTGAGTTTGGCGTAATATATCGTCATTCTTGGCCTATCTATACCAATTGTTTCCATTCTGTTTTTCTTACTAGATGGCTTCCCAACTCACATGTCGAACTCTCAGGAGTCGGACATTTTGCAATTTTGCCTTCAGCTCTACACGGACGTTCTCAACTCACAAGACTCAGCCAGTCTCTTTCTCTGTTGACCTAGGCTCAAAAGAAAAGGTAGTACTACATCGTACAGTGGTCTCTATATGCGTATCTCTGACTCAACGTACCAGGATCTGTCTTCATTACTACAACAAATCAAAGACAAAGTTCAATTGACAAACCCCAGCCGGCATGACGCAGCGGTCATCCTTGTCACGCCTCAGTATGCGAGATGGCTTGAAAAGGATGACTCTTTAAGGGATTTTGTCAAGGTCATAGCAGGCTCAGGTTCCGAGAAACCGGAGCAGTTCCATGTCTTAGGTGCCATTGTCGACCATATAGCTCCGTCTATACCCCAGAACAAGCCGATTCACGGCCTATCTATATTGCGTGGTCACCTCGACTCTATCCTCCCAAATCTTTGGGAAAGTGCGCCTCCAAGGGCCAAAGAGGACGCCTACAAAGTCGCAGCTTTGACAGTCGACCTTGGTAACCCTCATATCACCCTTCCTCTAGCAAACACAACATTTCTCAATCACAAGACCTCCACTTTGATCGCTGGCAAATTCGACCTTTCCGAAGACACACCAAAACTGGTTGAAAAGAGCGAGAAGCACTGGCAGCAGATTTCTATGCCCCTGAAAGAGCAGCTTTCGTCCGTGGCGGAGCTTGGCGTATGGGCACCATTAGTCCCTCTCACACGTCCGAGGGTGGTGACAGAAAGTTTTGGTAACATTGTTCGCCGGATAGACGTTGATAATGAGTCGGTGCCGGCATCAGGGGAACTAGAGCCAGCCGTTGATAAGTTGCACGAACAAAAGTCGAATCTTGCTCAGGCTCCTATGGGCGTCTGGGCCATCATCACCCCTCCTCTCTTTGCTCAGATGGGATCGAACCAATCTGGGGTTGCTGATCCGGATCCCGACTTAACTTTCAGTGACCACAACATCCCGGATCTCATCAAGTCTACTTCTACTCGGCTAGAAGAGCTTTACGGCCAAGGTGGTCGTCTCTATCAGATCTGTAAGTTGACACATATATGTGAAGAACGCACATTTAATAACGAGAACAGTAAGTGGTGGTGGTGGTTGGGGTGCGAAGAAGGGTCTGCTATCACTTGATCCTCAGCGCACTCATTTTGCTCTTTCTGAGGAAGAGGAGATGCAGAGGTTCATCCAGGCCATGGATGGAGGCAACTTTGTTCCTGTTGGCTCCAAGATCCAATTTTTCGCTTCAACCGAGACGACGACAGAGCAACCTACTGGCCAAAGTACTGCAAGTTTTGTACTCGGTACAGCCAGCAGCGTTCAACCTGTTGTAGATGATAGCGCCACGACTCCATCTGAGACTGTAGTGTTGGAGAACCACTTCGGAGCTCTCTCTGACGAGGGCATCTTTGTCACGTCATCGGACGCAGCAGCAGGCACGACACCCGGCTTTAACAACGACTGGAGACTCAATGTACCAAATTCGCGAATCTTTATAAAGAAGGACAATTGATGGGATCTAAAATGTATAGTAGTTTGCCACCAGAAGGTTGGTGGACCTGTGACATCTATGTAAGTGCTACCATGTGTATTATCATATGTATAATATATATATATATACGTACCATATCAACTTCTATACTATTGCCTTATATGCTCTGCATTGCGCACAGCAAGCGTATATCAGAATAAGAAAATTCCTGAAAAACATGGCAATGAGTAAAAGAAAATATTTGGCTGGAATGATGAAACATTTATGCCGAGTTGTTCTTTGACCGTTTCTTCTTTTCCAGTCCCTCGGACATGGCGGCCGCAATATCTTGTATATCAGTCCCCCTCTTTCTCTTCCCAATCTTTTCAGCTCCTAGCACCTCATCTTGTGCCACAGCTTCGAACACTCCTGCCGCACCCTCGAATAATTCCTTCTCCCATCCCCCTTCCTCGCTCATCGTCAATGCAATCTCTTGCATCTCTCTTACCCAGCGGTACGCTTTGGGGGGCATGCCCGGTGCACCCTTCTCGACAAGGGAGAGATGTGTAGGAAGTGCTCTGGCGAGTTGGTCACGAAGAGCACCTGCGATGCCCATGCTGTGCGCTGTTGAGAAAGACTGGGTTGCTATGGCTGTAAACCCTTTGGATAATGCGGCAAAACACATTTTGAGTCCGGATGCTGCTCCGATATCGGGAGATATGGTTTCGACGTTGAGAACAGATGTGAGATGTTGGCCGTATGGTAGAGACGTTAGATCATGAGGTCCAGATATGGGGATCCCAGGACGTATCCAGCCATTGAAGTTGTCATTGCTCGTAGAGACATTCGTTCCAGGGGCGGGGGTAGATGTTAAGCGGGGGGGTCCTCCCAGGATACATCCGTCTACAAATCGAACGGGACTGGGGATGTCGTCGAAGAGTTTAGCGATGCTTTTCGATGTAGAGGGCGCAACGGCGTTCAGATCAAGGAAACACAGATCCTCTTCTCTTTTCTT
>JABFFC010000358.1:0-53771 GCA_013623535.1 Fusarium penzigii
GCAGTTGTAATTGCACCCTGGGGTTGATCACGCCACGATTCCACGACTTTGACGATCTTGGCGGAGTCGTCGAGTGTTATTTCCAAGGTGGAGTTGACATGGTGCTCCGTTCGGAGGAGCTTAAGGGTGTAGGTTGCGGACATGTCGAGGGTGATGTGGTTGGCTGTGGAGGAGGTGATGGTATGGGAGGTGATTGATATGGGGAGGAAGAGGGAGGATAGGGAGTAGAAGTAGGAGGCGTAGGAAGGGTATTCCTTGAATGTAGTGAACGGAGTCTGGAGAGTGGCTTTTGGGGACCAGAGGGTGAGGTGGTGAAGAGATGGTTCACCTTCGTAGAGCTGGAGGAGTTAGTATACATGTAAGTGCGAAGAAGGCGAGGGGGATGCTCACGTCGAGAACGGACCCAACGACGACTTCTTGCTGCGGGGAGAGGGATACACCAGGTGACTTGTCTATTTTCGTATGTCGGATACCGAGTTTCTGAAAGGTCGGCATGTCGCGGGGCATGTCATGGCTAGAAGTTCTATTCTGAGGCGGGACCTCAGCACGCAGGGGAGGGAAAGTGTGGTATGCAAGTCTCGTCGATAGGACAGGAACCCGAAGAAGACGGGGTCGAAGGATGGAGGGTCTGAGTAAAGAAGCCATTTTGAAGTTTATCCGCAGAATAAAATAAAATAAAGATGTGAGAAAAAGAGAATCGAGGAATTGATGGGGGGAATTGAAAGTTGTTGATATGTTGAATTATATGATGTAAGTTGATGATCGGTACTTGACGTCACGGTTCGGGAATATCATCGTTGACATGTATTTGTTCGTCAACGGGGTATGTCGTGATTGGTGTACCTTGCATGTTGAAAAGTGCTGAAAGAGGCCTAGTCCTGGGGTTGATGAGGTCTGATTGACGACGGGATTGTGTATGATGAAAAGTTGATATGATTCATGATTTAGCGGGACTATACTGGCAAGGCTTTGTCGTGTCGAATTGATGGGGTTGGCAGTGTTTTGTGGATAAGAAAGGTCAACCATGAATGAACGGGTGTTGTGATGGTTGGTTATAAACTCTCGGATATGTCGTTCTTTTTGGCTTATCATGGTTCTTCCGCTATCCGGCAGTCCAGAGGAATTGAACACACACACACGAGTTCATTCAGGAAATCGTAACGGTTTCTCCCCCCTCTTCAACCGCCATTTATTAGTAGATTCCAACATCTCAACACACCCCTGCAGGAGAAACCCCCATTTTCGTAAAAATGGCACAGTAGCTTCCCAGGAGCGCGGATCAGATGGTTCGCCCCAGACAATGAGGGAAGCCTTGTTGGTGCGGTCACCCTCGTCCACGTCGCAGATGTCAAAGCATAGGTCATCCTCGTCAATCGCTTCCGGGCCGGAAACGGCTCTGATGAAGTTGTCGCGCATGCGCTGCATGGGAAAGAGGTCGATCCAGGGATGATGAGCTATCTTGATCTGGATATCCGATGGACGCAGTGAAGGAGGGTATTTTGCGTCCCCTGTGGAATATTCTGCGTGGAGGGATCCGAGACCAGGACCTGATTTGCAAAAAGGAGAAGTCGAATCGTACTGGAGCCATTCATTGTTGAAGCCCAGAGTGACAGCGTTGTGGAAGAGAGCTCTGTAGACGTTGAAGCCCAGGATGATGGGGAGGTGGTTGATCTGGAACTTCCCCGAGCTGTAAGATGCGTATGCTTCAGTTGCCAGCTCCATAATGTGTTTACGGTGCTCTGTATTTCCAATGCGACATATCCTCTTGACCAGTTCAGTAGGTAGTGTCACTGGGGAGTTTTGTGAGGTGGCTGAGGAATCAGTGGACGATGAATCTCTCACAACATCACCTTGCTGATTCGTCAGGGCTTCTCGCTTCCGTCTTCCTGGATTAATCAGTACAGGGGCCACTTCAACAAAGAAACATAGTGTTTTTACTAACTACGAGCTCTTTGATTCAACCGATTCTGAAGCTTCCGCCTGGTGGCCGTGTCAATGACACCAGTCCAATCCTCGTTTGGTGCCTGAACCTCTAGTTGTTGAAGCATAGGCCCAAGCGTGATTTGAGGGCGTGCCTGAGGAGTTGAGATGCTCATGTCCATGGTGTGAGTTGCGGTGGAGGGTTGATGATGTTGACAAATAAAGCTGTGTTTGTGTCAAGTTGTTCTTAGATAGGATAATTGCAGATTACGCTGTATACATCCTGTGGAGTGAAGGGATCCCAATTCGTGCTCGCGTTTGCGTTTGCGATTTTTTGTGAATTGATTAAAGGATAGTGAGTGGTTTGGATGTTTAAGTTAGGCAGTCGATTAAGGAGGAAATAGAGTGAAACTACCACCAGATGGCGCCCCGTGAGTTTGTTAGTTAGACAAGCTGAATAAGCTAAACCATCGAATTGTGGCGGTGACTAGGTAGACCAGAAGCAAGCGGCCTCCTACGAGAGATTGAGTGAATTAATTGAAGTGATTTGATTGCAGAAACATCAAAAGTTGAATGATATGTTTTGCAGGCAACTGGTTAAGTGAACGGGAATATGAGGTGAGGATGCTTTGGGTTCAGTCTTCTTGGACGTCATTACGCAAACCCATGCAGGCAGCCATCAGGCACGTGAAGTATAGCACAGTCAACCAATCAGCATCAGAGCTCGTCCCCCCCGGATGACTCAGCCAGCGTACGCTATTGGTTTCATCTTGTTAGGCATCCGTGATTTGTTCCTCAGAAAATATGCCTTGCTTACACATTCACCTCAATTCAACGTCGACAAACATATCAACGACATGCTGGCTGAACTATGGACCGATGAACTGGCTTGGACTCTTTAGTATAAGAATATGACCTTTCTTCCCTAGTTTCTCAATCTACAACTCTCCATCCATCTTCTCTTGTTCAACACTGAACTGAACTGAACTGAACTGACTCTACATTCGTGACCAAAACGCCACTTCAGCCGCACCAGACTTTGGCCTCTGATAAGTAAATTGACGGGGCTCAACGACGACGCGCTACTGGGGATTTGATCTCAACCTGAGATTACTTTCAGAATACTATCTATACTTGTTCTCTATCCCTTATTTCCCTCTCCCTCAGTTTTGTTCTTTTCATTGATACCCACAACACCATCACCCCTAACCCATCACTTACATCCATCACTAACGACATCCCTTCACCTGTCTTCATCAACATCACGATAAAACCCACCAAAAATACCCAAAATGTTCGGTTACATCTCCGACCCTATTGTTTGCGGATGCTACTTCGTTTACCAAGGTGCCCCCAAATATCTCCCTCAAGTCCAAGTAAAAGCACATACTACTATCCTCTCCACAACATCACATACCAATCTCACACAAACTTTTGTCAATCCCAACAAGGAGTCCGCCGTTGATGAGATCAGATACGTATTCCCTCTCTACGATGGCGTCTCTGTTGTAGCCTTTACCTGCACTGTCGGCTCCCGAGTCATCAAGGGTGTTGTCAAGGAAAAGACCAAAGCGAAGCAGGACTACAACGAAGCCAAGGCTCGAGGTGAGACGGCTGGCCTGTTTGAACAGTCACCAGATGAATCAGATGTATTCACTACCACTATCGGTAATGTACCTGCTGGTGAGACTGTCGTTGTTGATGTCACCTACCTTGGCGAACTCAAGCATGATGCTGAGATCGACGGTGTTCGCTTTACTATTCCCACCAAGATTGTACCTCGATATGGCCCCTCGCAAATGGACGCACCCACTGCCACCATCAAAGAAGGCGGATTCACTTTTACTCTGGACGTTGAGATGCCCGATGGTTCGATCATCAAGTCAATCCAGTCGCCATCGCACCCCGTTTCCGTCAACATTGGCACTACATCTACCTCTGATGAGCCATCCCTTCAGAGAGCCTCGGCCACCATGTTTCAGCCCTCGACCAGTATTGATGTCGACTTTGTCCTACAGGTTGTTGCAACCAACATTGGTGAGCCGACTGCCATCCTCGAGACTCATCCTACCATCCCCAACCAGCGCGCCATCATGACAACTCTTGTGCCAAAGTTCAAGCTCCCTGCTGAAAAGCCCGAGATTGTCTTTATCTGCGATCGCAGTGGTAGCATGTCCTTCACTATCAAGGACCTCATTGCTGCACTGCACATCTTTCTCAAGTCGCTCCCCGTTGGAGTCAAGTTCAACATCTGCAGCTTTGGCTCCCACTACGACTTTCTCTGGCCCAAGTCCAAGACGTATAGCCAGGATTCACTTCAAGAGGCTACTCAGCATATCGAGACATTCCGGGCCGACTATGGTGGCACAAACATGTACGAACCTGTCGAGGATACCATCAAGAGACGATACAAGGATATGAATCTTGAGATATTCTTGCTCACAGACGGTGCTATTTCACGACAGGAAGCATTCTTCAATCTGATCAACACTCAGGTGGCCAAGAGCAAAGGCGCTATTCGGGTCTTTTCTCTCGGAGTTGGATCTGGTGCGAGCACTTCTCTTATTGAGGGAGCCGCTCGTGCTGGTAACGGTTTCGCCCAGACAGTCGGCGATAACGAAAAGATGGACAAGAAGGTTGTTCGCATGCTGAAGGGCTCTCTGTTTCCCCATATTTCAGACTACTCCCTCGAGATAAAGTACGAGAAGGCTCAGGATTCTGAAGATGACTTTGAATTGGTGGAAAAGGTCCAAGAGAGCCTTGTCATTGAAACGGAGGAACCGAAGAAGCCAACAAGCGCACCCAAGAAGATCATCTCCCTTTTCAACCGGGACGTCGACAATGACAAAGAAGAGAAGCCCGACACCAAGCCTGAGAATAAGTATGACCATCTCCCCAAGGTTGAGGTCCCTCGCTATCTTCAGACACCTGCGGAGATTCCACCCCTCTTCCCATTCATCCGAAGCACCGTCTACGTCCTTCTTTCAGACTCGACCCCTGAACGCCCCAAATCCATTCTTCTCAAGGCGACGTCTACCCATGGGCCTCTCGAACTCGAAATTCCCGTCACCGTTCTCCCGGAAAAGGCATCCACCATTCATCGTCTCGCTGCTCGTAAGGAGATGAAGGAACTCGAAGAGGGCCGTGGTTGGTTGAAGTATGTCAAAGACAGCAGCGGCAAGCCTCTCGACAAGAAGCATCAGGGCCATTTCGAGGACATGGTTGAACGCGAGGCTGTGAGATTGGGAACTACTTTCCAGGTCGCCGGGAAATGGTGCTCCTTTGTCGCAGTTGAGGAGGAAAAGGCAGATGTGGAAATGACCCATGAGCAGGCGACTGACACCCCTCCCGCATACCCCGGGCCCGCCCTGCGCAAACGATCTGCCGGTACGGACAGATTCAGATCGTCTGCGGCTCCTTCGGGTGGAGGTTTGTTCGGCAACTCGCAACCTGCTTATTTCGCTCAGGCCCCTGGCGGTGGATCATCCTCAAGGGATAAGAGCGCTTCCAGTGGCCCGTCTCCTTGGGAGCCTCAGAGTAGAGGACTCTTTGGCAACTCGCCACTACCACCACCTCCTGCCCCGGCTCCCGCTGGCGCATCACTTTTCGGAAATATGGCAGCGGTTCCTCCCCCTCCTCCTCCGGCACCTGCTCCCGCTAGTGCGACCAAGTCGCTCTTTGGAGGATCTGGGGGGTTATTTGGAAGCAAAAGCAAGAAGTCCAGTGACGATGCATCCTCAAGCAGAGGATTGTTTGCAAGCTTTGGAGGCTCCAAGACCAGCCAGTCATCTGGGGGAGGACTCTTTGGCAGTACACAGGCTAGTGCTTCACCTGCAGCATCATTTGCTCCTCCCACTGGTGGTGGTGGTCTCTTCGGCAGTGCTCCTGGAGCCTCTCAGTCTGGCGGGCTATTTGGTCGCGCCCAGGCTGCTCCTCCTGCAGCCGCCCCTGCATCTTCCGGAGGACTCTTCGGTAGTGCTCAGCCTGCTTCGCCAGCTACTTCTGGTGGTGGTCTTTTCGGTGGCCAGAACACTAACACCAACACTTCTGGAGGACTCTTCGGGGGCGGATCTCCTGGTTTTGGCAGTGCATCTGCGTCGGGGTTCGGAAGCGCCTCGCCCTTCGGAGCCCAGTCAGCTGCAGCACCATCACCTTTCGGAAGCACAAGTGGTACCGTCTACTCTAACTCTGGTGCCGTAGACGAGGACCTGATTGCCAGTTACCAAAAGGAGATGTGTGCGGCTGCGGCCATGCCCATGCCCGATGAGGATGACTCAGACGACCTTGAATTCTCCAGTGGACCTCCGCCTGTGGCTAAATCCGCAGTCCAAGCCCCCCAACCTGCGGTGATCGCGGACCCTCAGCAAGCATTGACGAGTCTTCAGACATACATCGGAACATGGTCCTGGAATCAGACACTCGAACAGGTTCTCGGGTTTGGTCTCTCCAAGGTCCTGGAGCTTGACCTCCCCGCGTCTGTGAGCGGACATGCTGAGAAGGACGACATTCTCGCCACGGCATGTGCTGTCTTGTATTTCAAGAAGAAGCTCAGCGCGGAGGAGGAGGCGTGGGAGATGTTGGTTGACAAGGCTGATGGATGGCTGGAGGAAAAGGTTGGAGAGGAGGATCTTTTGAAGTTGAAGGAGGTTTTGGGAAAATTGTTTTGAGCTATTTGATGGATGAGAGATGAACTAGGATATGATTGACAGGGACGATATTATGAGTCGACGGCCACCGAACACAGTAGATAGTACAATACAAGACAATTGTCTTAATATCTGTATCCAGTGTGATCAATCTATGATATGTGAGATAAATGCCTGTGAACAAGTGACAAGATAATATGTAGATAATGTGCGTTTGTGATGCAAATATCACCAAACGGTGATTTATGAACCTGTTCCTAAAGACTCCTATGCTATGCCTAAAAATGCTGTTTCTATGCTATGTACTCGCAAATCATCTCTCATGGGTCTTATAACAGTAGACCAGTTTTTTTTTTTTTTTTACCCAATGTCCAAAACACCAGAGACAGTCACATACGCCGAGTGAAGTTGGCTCGTCTGAACTTTTATATACGGTTTCCAATTTCCTCCAGGAGTTGGATTTCTTCCTGCATGAGGAAGATGTGGTTTGGTAGGATCAACTGTCCTCGTCGAATGATGATCTCATGCTTGTCATGTCGGCATGTCTCGCTTCCACTGCTTGCCCCTTCGTCATCTGTCCTCATCTCCTCGGCCGTCGCACCCTTCAGACTTCCCTCGTCGCCCTTCTCAGGGTCTGTGAGAATCTTGCGCAGCTCATCTGGGGTCCACCAGTAGATGGGGAAGGTTCGCTGGATGTTGTTGATGAGGATGGCGACGACAAGCATGATGGCGCAGTTGAGGAGTACGACGGGGATGAAGAACCATCCAAGCTGGAGGATCTGGTCGTCGACGACAGCAAGGAGGGCGGTTGCGCCGGCAGGAGGATGGATGGTCTTTGTGAGGGCCATGACGGCGGTGACGGTGGCGCAGGATATGGCACCGCCGAGCCAGCGGATGGAGGCGAAGTAGATGCTCATCTGGAAGAGTTTGCATATGCCCATGCCGAGGGTGGCGGCTACGAGTTGGCCGACGAGGAAGTTTCGGGGTTGAGCCAGGGGGGATTCGACAGCATAGAACTCAAGAACGGCACCAGCGCCCTAATTAGTGAGTCAGTATACCGTAATGCTTGAATATGTGTGTTGATGTGTATAGTGTAGGTAGATGGATGAATGAGGGGTGAAACTTACCAAACTTCCGACAATGACGGGAGCATTTCGAGCCTTGAACTCGGGTATATGCTCCGAGACGAGTTGTATAACAGAAATACCGATGAGAATACCGATGAAAGCCCAGAAGATGGGAATAAAAGTACCGATATCACGAGGTTTATGCTTTCGATGGCCAAGAAAGTAGGCGATGGGGTAGGGAATATGTCGCCATGGCGGAGGAGGGACGAAGCGGTTTAGGTGTTGATCGATGTCAAACCTCCACGTTTTGGGATTCCAAGATGGCATCTTGGACCGGGATGAAGTGTGAATTGTGTCTGAGTAGAGATGAGATGTCTGTTTCAGGATGAGATGAAGTTGGAGGGAGTTTCAAGAATGTGGCGTTTTGGATCGAGTTATGTATGTGACGGTTTAGTTTAGACTTTTGGAGGGAGATGGTTCGGGGAGTTTGTTTGTCGGGGGGGAGTAAGAAGAAGGGATTGTTATTTGAGGAGAAGAGGTAGAGAGGGAGACAGAGGAGATGAGATGAGTAGGAAAGAGGAGTGAGAGTTTGTTTGGGTGACGTCAAGTGCGAGATGGTGATGGTTTCGTATCGTCTGTGATGTTTGTGGGGGGGAGGGAAGTCGAAGGTTGGGTTCGTTTTTGATGAAGCAATGTCATTAATTGATCAATTCAACGAGATGAGAGACGCAATAGACAGATAGATCAGAGTATGGAAATGCCATCAAATGAATCTGAGCAAGAAAAAAAAAAGCAGATCCCATTCCATCTCTCCTCCCCCTCTCCCTCCTCGACCTCGATCCGACGGGATCTCTTCCACTTATACCAGAGATTTTCGCCCGCGGAGATTGTTTCAACGGGAGGTCAAGACCAAGAAGTTATTTAAAATAAAATCCTTGAACGAAAAAAACCAACAATGCAGTATGAGCGAAGAGGTAGTAATTAACGAGTAACAGACATACGTAAAAACCCCCTTTGTTGGGTTCGGGTTCTGGTTTGCCATGTTCAGGTGTTGGATGCTCATTGGGTTCACGGGAGTCGCTATTTCGTAATGAGAATTCAGGACTGGACAGGGCTGGGTAGCGGGTAACTATGGGGACCCGGGTCAGGGACGAATGGGAGGCTGTGGAAGATGCCCCAGAGAGGCCAAGAATGTCGCAATGTAGGCCAATATCCCTGGAACATTTGTACTGTACCTACTGTACTTTTGTCCCGTGTTAGCGTGTGTGTGTGTGTGTGGTGTGCGTGAGGGAGAGTATACATTTGATCATTAGCAGGATGCCGTATTATTTCCACGAGTTATTTTGTAGTCTTGTGACTAAGATCAATTACCAGACTGGGTAGTTTTGTGAGCTGTGCCTTATTTTTTTTCTCTTTCTCTCTCTCTATTTCATTTCCCCGCAATTGAAATCTCTTGGGGTTTCATGCCCAAACACGTGTGCAGGTACTGTATTTCAACAGTCGAATATTCCCCCGACATTGTAGCTTGTGTAACCATCGCAGCCTTCTTCCTCGATCAAACCAAATTCGGATACACGGCAGCAATTTCATTTTTTTAGTCACTATACAATTACTTCCATTATTTCAAATATCCTCTTGTTAGTCATCTTACAAATAGTCTACGGAAATCTACCGGTGTTTGCTCGGCAAGTGAAATAGAACATCTCGGCTTTCTCATCCTCGAGACTCCATGGCCCCATTATTAAATTGCCTTACTACAGACGCCATGACATAACAGAAATTGGCCATGGTTCCTTGATGACTCCTTGGACGCGCTTTGAACCTGGATGGGTTAATTGTCATGGGGCATGTTTGTTTGCAAGAGGTCCGAGAATCTGTTTACTCTTTCCTTTGGGAAATTCCTTTCTTCCCTTTCTATTGTTGTTTGTGTTTGTGAATCTCTGGAAGACATACATTATCCAATGTCACAATAGTTGATATAAACCTTCACTGTAAACAGCATCCATCGTATGTTGGAACATCAACAGAACAGCAACCAACATCCCCTCGGAAAAAGGTAATCACGGGTCAAACTCTAGAACAAAAAGAAAATGACGGAACAAGTCCGCTTTTTTTTTGTTGTTCTTCTCTTCTCTGCTTTTTCCTTTTTCTCTTCCTTTCACCCATGTCCCTTTATTTCCCCACACTTTGACTTGTCCTCTTCCATCCTGAGTACGTACATGAGGTTCTCTCTCGTAAATCGCAGACCAAAAAGAGAAAGGGAAAAAAACAATTGCAGAAAATAATGTCACCTGAAAGAAATCTTACATCATCCATCATGTCTCCACTCTATCTGTCTTCGTGACTAATAAATACGTACCCCACCATTCACAATTACCTTGATCCCAACCAAGCCCGTCAATGCCGAGATTCGATACCTTTGCATTGTCCAACACGCACTCCATCTTCAGATCAAATCACCAGATTTTTCACAATCTTCACAATCCGTCCCTGCATTTTTCGCCAATCTACTAGATCCATCTGGACCCCCTTTTTCCTGTCACTGTCATTCCCATCGCATGATTTCACGTCTCTTCAATATGGATTCATCACAGACGTCTCTTTGTGCACGGAAATGTTCTTGTCTCCCCATCAGATGGCCCCCGAAATATCCGATACAATGACACTGTCTGCTTTTTTTTGCACTGGTTTGCACACGAACATGGAAATTCTTCCAACTCCGCGGATCGGGGTTGTGCGCCTGTGTCGGTGAATCATGTTGGGATGAACAAAACGTGTGCCGTAATGAATCACACCCCGAGCTGACATACCTCCCTTCCTATTCTCTGGGAGCGTGTCCCGTTTCTCCATACCAGCGAAACAAAATGAGTCTTGGCCCTCTTGACGATGAACCTGCGCTTTCTTGCAACATCTTTGACAAGCATTGTCCCAAGCTGTTGCTCACCTCCATCATCACCCATTCGCACTCCAGCTCAACGGAAACTCAGAACAAGGTTACGTATTTGTCAAAATACATAACATCGTTACCCTGCCTTGATTACTGATGATGCTATGAGGAAAAGGCTGCCTAACCATCGGAAGACTCGTGTCATCATTACACCCAGCATGACACGGGAAAAGCCTATAATTAACTGGCGACATGTCGGTGACGGACTCATTCCTTTCGCTCATACTTGACCTTCATCATTGGCGCTTGATCTGAGCATTAACACATCACTACAACCTCAGTGCACCCTTCCTAATTTGACTCGTCATGCCAAATCATCTCAGCAGTAAATACGGTAGCCCATGAAACTCTCCCATCGCTGTCCTAGCTGTCCTTCAAGTACACTTCCCACAAAAGTTGTCCACCCATGTAACTGTCCCTTCTTTCTGCAGTATACGCGACTGTCAGCCTACACTGCACTGGGCCATCCCTTGCTGATACTGTTCTTCCCACAGACAGTGCATGTGTAGTTAACAAGAGATCCTGGATCCCTCTGTGATCAAATCAGCGGATATCCCCGATTTGTCCCTTGGCTCTAGCTAGGGAATTTGCAAGTTCTTACTCCATCAGAGTTTCTATTCCAATGGATGGCGTAGATGGTAAGAGAACTTGTTGACGCTGAAACCTTCGAATAGAAACGCCAGCCTCTCTCTGCTTCTGAGTCTCACTTTGGCCGTAATCTGGATCCGTCTTAGAGACATATTCCTTTCCTAACCCCTCCACCCCTTCAACCAAGGGTGTTTCCTGGCACCTGGAAAGAACGATACCTCTTTATCATAGTCGTCTCCCATTTCATACGAGCAAAAGTGAATCATACGTAGGGTTGCATTCTGTGAGGGTTCCAGATTCGCATCTGTTGTGCGTTCCAGCGCTCGATCCACTTCAATCCCGTCCAGAAAATCGGGCACTGTCTCTATAAACCGACCTGTGTCCTTTCTGAACCCGTGCTGCACATCTTTTATTATTGTGTTTCCCCTTCCCTTTATGTACCAAACACAGTGCTTGTATGTTCGAATGGACCGACACTCCAGCCACGGCCAGAGATCAGGCTCTATCGAAGTCTTTGGGACGACTCCGAACGGCTGCCACGATAAAAGCGAGGAAGCCGTGTCTTGTAACCGAAAGTTATGCCGATGGCGCAAAACATCGGCCACTGACACCGAATCGTCCAAGTTCACGTACGCGCGCGATGGTTCAAGATCCAAGAAGGACTGGGGTGACCCAGTCCATGCTGAGATGGTCGTGTCGGGTGGTGACATAGAACCATACCCCCGGCGCTCTTCCAACTGCTCCAAGTAACGTGGGATCCAGCTTGATATGGAAGAGCTGCCTAGAAGGGAAACTCCAAGCCACCAGAGACCAGCTCGTGGTCTGCAAAGGATGAAAGCTTTTGCAACAAGATCCATGCGCCCTGAACCGATGAGTGGACCTAGGACATGGAGAGCTGAACTCAGCCAAGGGCTGACGAGATTACACTTCACATCTGGGTGCCAGAATACGCTCCAAAGGATAGAACCAATACCCCTGGAGGCCATGCTGAGTGTCATGTAGTATCTTAGGTCAGCGACGTACTGCTGTACAGGCTCTGGACATGGTGTGATCGGGTCTAGCTGTAGTCTTGGGGCCAGAAACTGCGGCTGTAACTCAGCGATGCGGTAGAAAGGCAAAGCGAGAACAGCCATGAATCCGGCGACGATCGGTGATAGTGGACCCTGATCAGTTTTATTGCCTCTGCCGTGGTCAAGCCTGTACAAGCTACAGAGTTCTGTGAGAAGTTCTGCAGCCTCAGCAGAAGACGGCGGCCGTTCATCTAGCGCCGACGTTGCAACTCCGTCAATAATGATATTGAACCCTACACCCCCAGAACAGAACATTGTCCATGGCGCGTAGCCTCCTCCCTGAACCGACCAGCCAAGCTTCGGAGCAAGCAGTGCACATAGCCATCTGGTAAGTCCCCAAGATGCGGATGACCCCAAGTATATGTTGACATTGCCTTGGCGGCTACGAGAATTCCTGCCTTGTCGAGGTCGGAGCACATGCGCAGTGTAATGAACTTGTCTATTTTGAAGCTCCCAAAGCCTCACGGAGAAGATGTAGGACCAGCAGAGAGCCATGAGAAGTAGGCCGGGAGGGTAGATTCCAGCTTCGGAGGCATCATCCTGGCCTAGGGCTACTCGAGGAGACACTCGACACTCGATAGGTTTCGGATACGAGAGGCAGAAGCGTTTGCGCAAGCCATGCATGTGCTGAAAATCGAGATCACTCTTCTGCATATCGACACTCTGATCGAGTGGGTCTCCCGGTATATGCCAAAGAGGTCGTCCAAAGAGGGCATTGCCTCCTAGGATACGTTTGGGTAACGCAGGAACATCTTTCAGTAATATAGAAGGGTCATTGAAGCCAGCCGAAAGGGAAGCTGGCGAGAGAGCTCGGACAGATGCAACCAGATGGGACCACAGCTGTCGGCCTTGCCCAAAGGTTAGGTCTACTTCCGTCTGATGCGGTATGAGGATGTCGTTGTCGGAAGGGATAAGCTTCTTGGCTTCAGGCCCTGGTGCTGACGCAGAGCTGTCATCACTCGAGGTATCAATCTCGTCGTATTCATCCCAATTTGAATCCGGATCTTTGGTGGCAATATTTGTGTATTCCGTAAGTATCTTGTGTTTTCCAGTTTGAATCCAATTTGAGATCTGAGTGTTGCGAACATCCATTAGATGGTACGTAAGTGCGCGAGTACGTATGGCAGTATGAAGATATTGGTTGAGGTGTCTAAGTTTTAAATGGACCATGACGTTTGCTCTAGGTCTAGTGGGTGCTTACTTCTTGTCGCTAGATATCAGCCTCAGGGCCTGCTTTCAGGTACTTCCCCCCTGAGGTGGCCGCACTTCTTGCATTTGGAGTATGTCCCTTTCTCATGCTGATCCATAGCACGGCCACAGCATGTGCAGAATCCTTGACGGCCCGAAGATGTCGACATGGTTGAAAGCAATGATGAGTGACAACAGACAAGACAATTTGACAGGAGTGCTCAGAGGGGCATTTTCTGGACATAAAGAGTAGCTTTATGGGAGACATTTATACTTGAGAATACCAACGCCCACGATGCATGTTGGGTATGTTGATACTGAACATGGCCCCCAACTGGCAACGCGGAAGCAGCATGAATGGTGTGGTCGATACTTCGCTGGACAACGTACACTTTCAGGGAGAAGGCCTCGTAAGGCACAAGTAGGCTCCATTTTGGAAGCCCGTTGGCTGAAAGGTACTGTTGGCTGTGGGATTTGATGTTGGTTGGTTGTTGGCTACTGGGCATCTAACTAGACACCTGGACAACTGAGTGAGTACTCGAGCACTTGCGATATTGCATCTCGTACAGCCAAGTGAGTTACACGTTATGATGCACCCTTTTCTCAAGGTTTCAAGCTGCGCTGATGCTTTAGAGCCAACATGCGAAGCCCAAAGGTGGTGGAGTTGGAAAGAAGTGATGCATTCACACCGCTTGGGAGGAAATGTGGATGAGTCAGCTGGATTCTCATCCTCCTATTAACGTCCTCTCGAGTGCTATCAAAACATAGGCAAATACTACGATATTGACAGGAGAAATACTCATAGCGCTTCTCTTAATTCCCGGACCTCCCTCTGCGGAGAAGATTCCATAGTATCTTTCCGTGATTACGGCTTTCCCAAGCCTTCGCGTAGTCTTTTACGCCATCCTCCACGCTGTCCTGTGATGCATTTGAACTGGAGCGGTTTGGTATTCTTGCAGGTATGGGTTATAGCCTCCTTTACAGTGACTTGGTTGCTGCAGAACTTGCAAGTAATCGTGTGGTCCACCGAGCCTCGGTGTGGATTAAGCCAGTTTGACTTCAGTGAGAGTAAGAAACTCGTAGCTTACGAGTTGCTCGACAAGGCCGGTATTTCCGGCCGCAAAACATTGACTTTACAGATCATCGTGGCAAATGGCTCAGCCAATTTCGAGTTGGCGGATGATTATCCATGGGACATTTGACACCGGTTTCATGCCCAATGTCTTCGTTCAACTGATTTGAAATCACCAAAGACTATATGCCGGGCCTTTCGGTACGCAACTCCATTGCTAGTATCAACGTATCGTCTCTGAGCTTTCTGAGCCCCCATCCTTCTTAGGTCTTCCACCCAAAGTGTCAACACTAATCTCACGGAAGTTAGTTGTGTCTCATGCAGTAATGGAAGCACGTCGTCTGTGTGAACACTTGAATGTCAACCAGTTCTCTTTGCATGAAGTAGTGTGTACATACAAAGATTGGCTCGAGGAGATTGACTATATAATGTCTCTCTTAAACACAAAAGGCTGCAGCGCCAAAAGCCTCGTCATTTCTTTCCCCAAAGACGTTGAGAGTCTGTATACTACGGAGAACCACACAGGAATGACGGATATCTTTGCCCAGCAAGGCTTGCCCGGTAACTCAGAAACCGCCCAGATATCTTCTACGAGCACGTCAAGGTCAAGCTTTGTACGCTAACCTTCACAAAGCACTCCGTGGCTAAACACAGTCAGGCATACCACCCGACTGAGCCGACACTAAGCTATAGATTGGGATAACAGGAACACTACGTCTATTCAGCCTTGAACCTTAGGGGCCTGACACATGTGACGCCGTGTATAAAAGATAACCGGTTCATCGGAAGGGCACCGAGAATGCGTTGGACATGTTCGACTAGATATCATAAAGCAGATACTTGAGATCAGTTCGACGGGAGGTCTAGTTCGGTGTTTGACAAACCTGAAGTGCTGGTGCCTAAGGTGGCCAATGTTGTGTCTCTAGGGGATGAGTTTTACACATGCTAGTTGTATAATTGACGTGTGGCCAGTGGAAAGGTTTGGTGGTAATGGTTGGGGGGGCAATGTCATGTAGTATATGGAGATCAAAAGACCCCCGCGATGGTTTAAATCTATGGGTATGCATGCGAGCTTCATGGATGCGGTCATAGTGATACTCAAGCAAGCATAATACTCGCATCTTTTATTCACCTAACATCCACCACTCGATGTCTTTCTGTATACAAGTGCTTGTACAAACCTAGTGATCAAGTTCTCACTCAAGGTCTTTGAGCCAACGGTTTTGGCGGGTTAGTTAGTTGCTATGATAGCAAGTTCATGTGCGTGGGATTGCTTAATTGTAATGTCTAGCCCGGGAGCCGAGAGTAGGGAGTTTTGAGATTGAATGGGGATGGGGAAGTTGAATTCGGAGAATTTTCAGTTGGTCGGATTCTTAGCGTTCAACTTGAACCCCTGTTTGTGTCATTCACACAGCTGGTGTTCACTGGTGGATGACCTAATGTTATGGCTGTCTCCTAAAGGGGTCATCTATTGAATCAGGTACTGGCAGCTTCATTGGTGGCGTATTGATCGTCAAGGTTATTCAAGACTAAATTTAGATCTGGCAGAGGTCGGTCAGTTCTCGGCGGGGTCAGGGGACTGTCTTGTTTTACTCGAGTGCCATGTTGCATGACTGATGTAGAGAGAATGTAAGTATGGTGTTGAACATGAGAATGAAGTGGTTTGGGTTCAAAGCGACTTTGTGCTCATCAGTTCAAGCAGACCATATGAGTAATAAAACCGAATCTTTAACTCTGGAGCAGTAAATTATGGTGTATTACAACTTGTACATCTTCATCCTCAAGATCCAAGTCATACTCACAATCCTGAAGAGCGAGTTCTTGCATAATAAAATCTCTGAGTCTCCAAGGACTCGGTATTGCATTAACAGCGCAACCTGCCAAACGTCGGACAGGATATACAAGTCTTTTCTCATTGGCGTTGATACTAGGGTGGTATCTTGCATTGTGAGACACAGATGGCCGAGATCCCGTCTTGTATGACCATGGGCAGACGCAGTTGATTGGAGGTTTGAGAGGTCAAGTATCATCGCCATTCGATTCACATGTATGGCCATGGTCAGCACTGGGATGTGGAGAGTATGCCGTCTCACTAGGATGGCGTACGACATGTGGAAGACATGCTCATTCATCGACCAGTTCCCAGCTAGGACGACCCTGGAGGTCACTTCGCTCCGGTGGTAAGATAGCTTCCGCATTTCAGGAGCCGGAAGCCGTCGCCGGCAGAGTCAACGATGATGTTACCAGCCGGCTGGGAAGGCCAGCTAGGACAATAAGATAGGTGAAAATATCTCGCCTTGTTTCATCTGATTTACTCAAATATGCAATCCCTGGATTCTGGAATGTCGGCTATAAGATGTTCACGTACAACGAAGGACGCGCTCGAAGACTCCCAATCGTCGTGAATGCAGGCAGCTGGACGATGAATTCAGCGCAGACCTTGTCAAGCAACACCACATTGAACAAAGGCTGGTGGTACATCAGAGCTGAGGATGAGAGTGTGAATGACCTAAATGACATCATTTCAGCATGTTACGATACCCTTGTCATCCCCATCTACTGTACACTACTACATGTAGCAGTAGTACAGTATCACCAACCATTTGCATGGACCCAGCTTGGGCCCCTTGTTCTCACCCCACATCTTTCTCCAAACAGCGGTGTCGTCCCTCCTCTTTGTGTCTGGACCTCTCTCGACTACCGGCGCTACCCAGGAAAATCTGACCCAAGCGCCCCAGAGACATGCGTGCCGTATGCCCCGCGTGAACAAAGACGGGGAGAAAAGGGGGGTTGGTTCTTTGGGGTCTTGGATTTGGTGTGCTTTGTGAAACAGCCAGAGGTGTGTCACATGGGGGACTTCACGTGGGATATTATTGAGGCGCAAAAGGAGTCATATGGGGGAAAAAAGAAGAAGGCTGTACGAAGCGGTGGAAGGGAAGGGAATGGAAGGTTATCTTGGCATCTTGGTATCCAGGTATCCAAGAGATTCCACCTTGGTGGGCATTAGATCGACCATGCATGTTATGTATGTACTGTACTGTATATTTTATCTCACTAGGTAGTACGGCTATGGGGCCTAACCGTACGTTCAAGAAGTTGCCGCCTGTTGCGCTGTGGATCACGTCAAGTACATTTTAACTCATCGGCTAGAGTATCGACTCCACACATCAAGTTCGGGGAGATTCCAATGATTTCACATGTTGTCCAACGACCCCCGCTCAACTCGCTAACCAGCATCTTGGACAAAAAGGTCCCAAAGTTCCAAAGTCCAGACCACATCTTTTTCCTTTGTAGTGGCGGTAAACAAAGCGGGCGTTGGGCAACCTCTTCGGAATCCAGTGACTCGATTGTTTTCTTTTGTGGTGGTTTGCACGTACGCGCAACTTCGATTCGAGACGACACTTGTCCAGACTCGACGTATCATCTAAAGAATCAAGTCGCAAAGTCAAACCGTGTCTCGAGGTCAGTAAGGAGGAGGACAAGAGCAAGAGAGAAAAAAAAAGAAAAACATCACGCGGTTCAAATCAGTCTCGGCACTCTTTGCTTACTCGTAATTACCCCCTCATCTGACAACCCATCATTTCCCATATACGCACAACATGTGGTGATAACAACACAAAATTCCTTGGATGTGCTTGAATTACTCAAGCCAAGCTTATCAGTGGTGGAGTACAGTTTGGAGATTGGTCCCTAACGTTGGAACCCACATCTTCACCTACAGGCTACTACAGTCTACAGTACCAGCGCTGCATGCGGGTGGTAGTCTGTGCGGCCTTGGACGTTACTCCACTGAAGCACATCAACGTCTGGGCTGCCCTCCCCGCTAAACCTTATCGAACGAGTTCCACAACCCTTTGACCTCTCAGCCGGGCTACCTTGCACGGGCAATTTCCATCATCTTCATCTACCTACCTACTACTCCGTACCTACACGGCTAACACCTAATAATCCATCCATTCCTTCTCATCCCTTAAGTTATATTCAAATAAGCTCGCCCTCCTCAATTGTTATATCCCTTCCATCTATCCTTTCTTGGCATCATATCACTAGACACCTACAAACCCTACAACATCCCTCTCCCTTTCGTGTCAACCCAAGGATCGTCTTGCCTTTGTCCTGGGTATACAGATAGAGTCGCTCCTACGCGCACACGTACACGTACAACCTAGACAACCCTCCGATAAACTCCCACCCGATCGCAACAAGACAATTTCACACGAACCCTCATGTCGTCGGCTACTACGTCGGCTGCCGCTGCGGCGAGCACCGGCGCAAAGCCGCAGGGAGGAATCATCGAGGGCATGAACCCAATTCATTACAGCCCCAAAGATCCCATCTCCCTGTTCATCATCCAGGCATGCATCATCATCATATTCTGCCGACTTCTACACTACCCTCTGTCCCGCTTTGGCCAGCCTCGCGTCATTGCAGAAGTCATCGGAGGCATCGTGCTTGGCCCCTCCGTCATGATGCGCATTCCTGGCTTCCAGGAGAACATCTTTCCTACCGAGTCCATGCCTGTCCTCAACAACGTCGCCAACTTGGGTCTGCTGCTGTTCCTTTTCCTCGTTGGTCTCGAGGTCGATACCCGCATGTTCCGCAGCAACTGGCGCGTCGCCCTCAGTGTTGGCCTATGCAGCATGATTGTCCCCTTCGGCCTTGGTGTTGCTGTTGCCTGGGGTCTCTACAAGGAGTTTGGCAGTGAGGGCAAGACGGAGGACATGGAGTTTGGCACCTTTGCGCTCTTCATCGGAACCGCCCTGGCCATTACTGCCTTCCCCGTCCTGTGTCGTATCCTTTCAGAGCTTCAACTGCTGGGCACCGCCGTTGGTGTAACCGTCCTCGCGGCTGGAATTGGCAACGATGTTACAGGTTGGGTTCTGCTGGCTCTCAGCGTCGCTCTCGTCAACAATGCCTCGGGCCTGACTGCTCTGTATGTCTTCTTGACGGCCATTGCGTGGGTCTTGTTTTTGGTCTTTGCTGTCCGTCCCTGCTTCATGTGGGTGCTGCGTCGAAACAATAGTATCCAGAACGGTCCCTCCCAGGGCATCACTGGATTGACCTTGCTCTTGGTCCTCGTCTCGGCTTGGTTCACAGGTAAGAAGAACCCCCTCCCCCCCAATCTTTCCAATAGTCAAAGCTAATTTGTCCAGCTGCTATTGGTGTCCATGCCATTTTTGGAGCTTTCCTCATCGGCTTGATCTGTCCTCATGATGGAGGTTTTGCTATCAAATTGACTGAGAAGATTGAGGATCTGGTCACCGTACTTCTCCTCCCCCTGTACTTTGCCCTGTCTGGTCTCAACACCAATCTAGGACTTCTCAACGATGGAAAGAGCTGGGGCTATGTTGTTGCCGTCATCTCCTGTGCTTTCTTCGGAAAGATTTTCGGCGGTGCTGTAGCTGCCAGACTCTGCCGCTGTCTCTGGCGCGAGAGCTTTACGATTGGTGCCTTGATGAGTTGCAAGGGCCTTGTCGAACTCATTGTCTTGGTAAGTCTAGCGGGTGGTTGACTAGTAGAGTGTAACAAAAAAAAAAGCATACTAACATATCCAGAACATCGGCCTCCAGGCTGGCATCCTCTCCCCACGGACATTCACAATGTTTGTCGTCATGGCTCTTGTACGTTTACTCCCTGTCTCTTGGACCCGATCACCCATTGACAATAGTCCAGGTCACCACTGTCACCACCACTCCTCTCACTCGCTGGCTCTATCCCATGTGGTACCGCCAAAAGGTCGAAAAGTGGCGCAAAGGCGAGATTGACTGGGATGGCAACCCTCTCGTCAGCGACACCCAGGCCGCCGAACACAAGATGGAGGAGGCTTTGGACAAAGCCACCACTCGCCGACTCGTGGTCCACCTCCGCCTCGATGCTCTCGCCGGCCTTTTCAACGTCGTGGCCCTCCTAGGAGATGCCAACAAAGCTTCCAGTCACTCCTCGGCCATAGAGGAGGAAACGTGCCCTGCTTCCAATGCTGGCCCTGCGAGCGTTGCATCCAGTGATGAGCCTCGTCCTGTTCTCACCCGACCTCTTGAAGTCCATGGTGTGCGTCTTGTTGAACTGACCGACCGTGGGTCGTCCGTCATGCAGTCTGCCGAGCTCGATGAGTTTACAAACCGTGACACTGTCTTTTCTGCATTCCAGACTTTCTCTCGACTGCATGGCGTATCTGTTGCCGGCCAGGTCTCCGTCATTCCCACGTCTGCTTACGCTGAAACTCTTGTCAAGTGTGCAAACGAGGCCAGATCTGACTTCATGCTCGTCCCCTGGAGCACTCACGGTGGCATGTCCGAGGAGAATCCTTTAGCAGTCTTCCTGGAGAACAGCTCCCCCAACGACCGCTTCTTTAGCAAACCCTACCTCGACTATGTTCAGAACGCTGTCAACAATGCAACCTGCACCACGGGTATCTACATCAGCAGAAGCCCTGACATCTCGGGCCAATCCCTTCGTCCTACCCTCTCCCGCAGTGCCTTTACCGGCTTGTCAGTCCACAGCAACAACGACACCCCCATGCTCCACAGCCCCATGAACCACATTCAGCACATCTTCCTCCCCTTCATCGGTGGGCAGGATGACCGCGCAGCTCTCCTCTTTGTTCTTCAACTCGCTCACAACCCTCATGTGTCCATCACTGTCACACACCTCTCCATCAGCGAGGACGACCCCGAGCTCGAGGGCAACCTCACACCTGCCAGCAACCCCTCCAGCAGTGGTGCTGCCGAGAAGAGAGACAGGACGTTCCCGTCAGCTAGCGACCTCGAGCTTCTCAACACGGCCAAGAACTCCCCCCACATCCTATCAGGCAGAGTCGTATTTGCAGAGGTGTCGGTCGACTCGATCCGAAACCTTCCTGACAGGGCTGTCGCACATGCACGTGAGGTTGTGGGCAGATCAAGGCGAAATGTGGGAGACCTCATGATTGTGGGTAGAAGCCACACGTTCCTTGAGGCTCTGTTGGTGACCGATTTCGGACTAGAGAGAGATTTCCAAAGCACAGTGGGTATCTTGGGTGACAGGTTTGCCAGGGCGGGTATCAATGCGGATCTTCTGGTGATTAAAGATAGAAAGTGAACAACTGGGATGGCGTTATTGCGGTTTTTAGATTTGCATGGGTCTGCATTGACAGTACAGCACGTACGGCTTTCACAGGTGGTACAAATTGCATGTAATGAGTAACGGCCATATTTCATAGTCATATCCTATATCATTGACATACACGTTTGGTGTGTTCTCTGCAATATTCTGGTAACAGTGATGATGACCTGGGGTGCACAAGTGGAATGTCTCGTGTAAGCCGTTATGCATACCCTAGAGTTCAACATTGATGTGAGTTGAGTATCGAAAAGCCAACATGTGGCTAACATTTATCTATCTTGGCACTTATTCAGAGTAGGAAGGGTTCTTATTCTCTAGTTATCTCATTCGTAATCAAACGTCCACTAAGTTCTTTGCTGTGACATGTTGAGACCATCGAGTGCTTGATTGTTGCCGTAATGGTGATATAATTGAAGAGTCATGCACTACCCTATTGTGTGCAATCTCGCCATCGGGACTGAATCAAGATTAATCGTTCCTCGCCTTCTTGAATATCTCCGTTATATCCGTTCACGTCTGCAGTCAGACCATTAAGCCAAAAAAAGGAGGTAACTACTTAACGTTTAAAGTTAGCACTTTAGTGTGTGACTGGCTATCTTACAACATTGCCTAATTCAGAGTGTTGAGAGCTATGATGAGTAAGGGTAGGAATCCTATAGATAGGATCCGGAGCAAAGTGCTGATGGCTGTTATGTATTGTCTTCCTAATATGGACGAGTTTCCTATTTCGTCGAGAGTAAGCGGTGATATTTGACGAAAGTGTCATGGTGTAGCTATATGACCCCAATCGAGGAGGGCAGTACGCTTCAGAGGAACATGCAATTCTTCCAGAGGATTAGAAATCACGGCTACCTGATATCCTGGGATTGAAGGGAGCAAATCTATCGCCACCGGGGAAGGCGAGCAGCATGCAGATGTGATGTTGACCTAACCCATCAAACCAGGGCGGATCACATCCTGCGCATGTCTTCACCCAGAGTGGGAGCCCCCCAGGAACAGACAACGGGGCGTATCCATCTCGATGCAAGTGGCGAAACGTCAAGAGGTAGCGACTACTGTAGGCCCTCCCCCCTTTTGTCGCCTGAAGGGACCCCTTGTGTTCCCCGTGCTTTGGACTCCACAGACCCAACATGTAATGTCCGATGGCCAGGCGTACAGGAGAAAAGGCATGTTTATTCAACGGGTCTAGACTAGAGAGTGATGGTCCGTGAAAGAGGCCCACTGGGATTAGTGGCGGAGAGCTGCGTCTGGGAGGATGCGCGCGATACCGATGAGTTGGGAATGGGTATGTGCTGTAGATGTGTGTAATTGATGGTTGTCAAGCGGGGATATTGAAGGATCATAACATTGGGAACATTGGGCGTTGGCAAATGATGGGAAATGGGACTAATTACTGCATTGGGCCTTGTGTTGGATAAACCTACAAAAGAACCTACCTCACGAGAATACGCTATTGACTAACTGTGTCATGACTATGCGTTTGTGTAGATTTGTATGAAAGTAGGGAACCTCAGGTGACGCGACGGTGATTACAGGGATAATAATCCAGAAGGAATCAAGACACTAGTACAAGTTCTCGAATCTCTCCATTTCCAGTCTCGAATCTCCCTCCCCGAGAAAAGCCCTATCTGGAAGGGGAATCATTTCACATGTTTGTGCATGTAGGTCGTATCGTATGTGGTTGACGTGTCGCGTAGTGCGGACAGGGGGTGACGATGCGGCAAAAGGGAACTGGTGCGGCTCTGCGGGTTTGTGCCGTCTTGCCGCTCAGCCAAGAAGCCGCCAAGATTTAGTGGTTTCCTGCAAAGGGAATAAAGTGAGGTGATGTCTGGATATAGGGGCATCTACAGTATGTGTATTGTATGGTATTGAGGGCATTCATGGGATGACAAGGTGGGATGAGAGAGATGGTGAAATAGTGGGTGAATCTTGCGAGATAAGAATCCAATTAGGATTTAGATTTATGACAAAGAGAAAAGAAGAAAAGGGACAAAAGCTGGGGGAAAGGGTTTGGATGTGTAACAGAAAAGGAACAAGACATGGATTTGTGCTGTGTGTGTGTATGATGGCCCATAGGAGTGGTTGTTGTATGAGGCTCTCGCGCTAAAGAGGGATCTTTTGCTTTTCGTCTCCTATTAAAAAAAAAAAAAAATACAAGGCCCCATGGACTTTTGAGCACCCCGTTGTATCCACCCCGGCATGTTTTAACAAAAGTTCCACCCCCAGTATACATGGGTATGGTATGGGGAGGAGTGTTATCATGTCTATGTGCATAATTGGCGATACACCCTGCGGTTACTCGCGTCTACGGAGAGGGGGAGAGAAACAACCGCGAAAGACATGAGAGTTTTTTTTTGTTTTTGGTGTAAGGTTACGTTAGTGGATATGAGAGAGAGAGAGCTGGGCGAGTTTCCCTTTTTCGCGATCATGACATGACAAAGAACATGATATGTTTAATTTTACAGGAGGCAAAGTATTTTCTGCTACGTAAATTTTACACAATTTAATGTACTCCGCATCACTGAACCCCAGATGAAGAGGCAAACACGCGACAGAGTCTGGGGAAAGATGAAGATGTGAGATATTGATTCCTGATGAGGAAGTTGACAAGCTGGTTGATGGAGGGAATGGAGGAAGTCTAAAGTAGTAAAGATGAGGATTTATTTATGGGATGCTGAAGGGCGTTTATGATGAGAGTGGCTATCATGAGTGGTGTTTAGTGGATGTAACGATCCATGAGGCGATGAGACACGGATAAAGACAGACATACATAGAACCGCCACGAAGAAAATTCTGATGGGAATGAAGTAAGAAAAGATAACGAAAAAAGGTTATATTCAATCCAGTCAATTCTCTGCACAACAATAGATATGCTTGTATCTTAGCAAATTACTGAGCAATCTGACATGGAATTAGATTGAAGGGAAAGAAAAGGAAAAAAACTTGATCGTCAATGTCAGCGGCCGCTATGCGACTAAACCTATCTAGGAAGGTTACCGTTACATTTCTGGGTTTGGGGAAGAATCACGTTACTCTACAAGGAGACATAATTCTTAGGTAAAAGGATGGCGATTGGGTTTTCCGTCTTTGGGGGGGAATGGAACTTTTTATTCCTGATAGATAGGGGATTTGATGGGGTTTATTACGATTAGGTATTTAACTTGCGTATGATTTGTCTGTTTTCATCGTGAGATTTGGCGAGTTGTGCATCTGGTATATATCGATGTTGCTTGTTCATCTACATGACTATTCACTCTTCATGATGTGTACCCGGTAGTGTGCCGGTACTGAATGGCAAAGAAAAATACAACACTAGAATGGTGACATTCGCCAACCAACTTGGCAAGAATTGTACATGGCCAAGACGGAACATTGAACCGATCTCAACGCCAACAGCCAAGGAAAATCAGCCCTTTCACAGCACACCACTACATATTTCTTTCTACCCCCTACCTGCACGGAAAAACCAGATTGGAAGGGTGGGAAAATGATAGCCTGGTTGTTCTTTTCTCTTTCTTATTCAGCTATCTCTTCTAGAATGATAACCTCACCGCATGATTGGTCAAGCATGGGCTTACTGATCAGCCGTGTAATTCCATCAGCTGAGGGGGGAAGGGACACTTATCGCCACAGCGTGTGCCACACACTTTTTTGGGGGATTCGTTCCCCCCCCGTTATACCGTGGAAGTGGCTAAAGAAGGTCCAAGTTATTCGGAGCCGAGGTATCAGGAGTCAAGGTTTCTCCGGGAAGGGGGGGGAGGGGGACTCATTGGTGTGTGCTGGGTTCAGGGCCCTTTGGTTTTTTATTTCCGGGCGCCCAGACGGCACTTCTGAGAGGGTTGGAAAACCCGGTAAGAACAACGGAGGGGCGTTAAGCCACAGCATCATTGGCCCTTTGTCTCGTCATTCTTTCACTGTGATTTTCCATCTTCCTTCTTCTTTTCCTTCTACCGACTTCATGGAATCAAACGTCTGGAAAGCAACTGGACACCAAAAAACAGAGATAATCAAGAATTCCATCATCTTTCATCAACCTCTACACCCATTTCTCATCCCTCCCCGAAAAAGCCCGCCTCTTACGTCTCTCATTAAACATGTCCATCATGTCTTCCTACGTCGTATCTCCAAACGCCATGGCACACGATACCTCGTATGCAGAATAAAACATCAGCTCGGATTCTGATTCTGATTCTGATTCTGACACCCACCTTCCATCTTCAGCCTAAACCCGGTTTCGTCTATCAATGACAGACAGCAAAAGGGCCGAAAATTAAATGCCCTTGAAGCCCATCGCATCGTCTTCGACATGGGATCCACTGACGACTGTGGAGAGTTTCTCTTGATCAACCCCCCCTTGAGCGGACGAACTACCCCTATTCAGTTTGGCATCGTATGCTTGTACACCCCCCATGATCCATAGTCCACTCGTATGGCACTTCCAAGACCACGGACCACTTCTCTTACAACGATTTGGGGAACTTTTGTCCGTCTGTCTGTCTGTCTGCCTCTCTCTGCATCTCCATATTGGCTCCAACTTGTGGTTATGCTTAGAGATAAGCTGTCTTGAACTGGTGTGTTCCAACATATCTCGACCAACCTGTGGAGACTCTGGGGTCGACTTTAATCTAAGGTGCTCAACACCCTGGACTTGACACTAGGCAATTCTATTCTGACTGGCTGTCTATCTGGGGGCTTCATGATTGCGTGCTACAGTGCTACTCTACTCTACTCTGCCATGATCGTCCACCATGCCATACTTCGCTATCCTCCGGTGGCAACCCATCAACGGACAGACCGTCCCTAGTCTGGTCACATCGTCCACCCGTCATGTTGTCTAGCCATGTCGTCTAGTCGTCTAATCGTATCCCCCATAACACTTGGCAACCTTTCGTCAAACTGATATAAGGCTGCCTCTCGTCTCCTTCTCTCCCACCTGAGTTTCTCTTCATCCCTCTCTCTCCCCATCTGTCCCTTGCTCGACTTGAGACAGTTACATCCAGGGCTCTTCGTTTGTCTTTTATTTTGTCTTCAAGACCATCGTCAAGATGACTACCACCGTCAACCTCGACAACGATGTCATCGCCCGATCCGGGCTCGTCGACCCTGAGACTCGCGGCATCCCCCAGGTTCCCGCTCGAGGCTCCATGGATATCCGCAAGTCCATTGGCGAGAAGCACACCGTCCCTTCTATCAACGCCGCCTCCGAGTCCTCGTATGAGCTCCCCACCGAGGAGGAGCTTCACACTCTCCGCCGTGTGTCTGGAAAGATCAAGTGGAGCATGTACTCCATCGCCTTTGTCGAGCTCTGCGAACGTTTCTCCTACTATGGCGCTGCTATCCTCTACACCAACTTTGTCGCCCAGCCTCTCCCCGACGGCTCCAACACTGGTGCTCCCCCAGACCCCAATGGGCAGGCTGGTGCTCTTGGTATGGGCTCCAAGGCCGCTCAGGGTATCTCCCTCTTCAACCAGTTCTTTGCCTATCTGATGCCTCTTGTCGGGTAAGTTTTTAATACAGCATATCTGCCGTACATCACACACTAACAACATGCAGTGCCTGGATTGCTGATGCTCGCATGGGTCGTTTCTGGACCATCCACATTGCCATCTGTATCTCTACCATCGGTCACATCATCCTCGTTGCTGCCTCATCCCCTGGTGTTATCGTCAAGGCCGACGCTTCCTTCGGCGCCTTCATCATCGGTCTTATCGTCCTCTGTACCGGTACCGGTTTCTTCAAGGCCAACGTATCTCCCCTGGTTGCCGAGCAGAATGAGGACACCCAGATGCGAGTCGAGACCCGCAACGGCGAGCGTGTCATTGTCGACCCCGCTGTTACCAACACCCGTATCTTCCTCTACTTCTACCTCTGCATCAACATCGGTTCCGTCTGCGGTCAGATCTCCATGGTCTACGTCGAGAAGTACCACTCCTTCTGGCTGGCCTTCCTCATCCCCACCATCCTCTTCCTCGTCGCCCCTGTCGTCCTCGCCCTCAACAAGAAGCACTACAAGCTCTCTCCCCCCACCGGCTCCGTTCTCTCCAAGTTCATCCGCATGTTTGTCTTCACTCAGAAGCAGTGCAAGCCTTTCAAGCTCGACTGGGATCTTGCCAAGCCCTCTGCCGTCCCTGTCGAGCGCCGCCCCTCATGGATGACTTACGATGACGCCTGGGTTGACGAGGTCAAGCGTGGTCTCATGGCCTGCAAGGTCTTCCTCTTCCTCCCCGTCTTCTTCCTCGCCTACAACCAGATGACTGGTAACCTCACCACCCAGGCCGCCACCATGGAGCTTAACGGTGTCCCCAACGACGTCATTCAGAACCTCAACCCCATCTCCATCGTTATCATGATCCCCATCATTGATCACGTCCTGTACCCCGGTCTCCGCAAGCTCGGCATCGCCTTCACTCCCATCAAGCGTATGACAACCGGTTTCTTCATCGCCGCTCTCTCCATGGTTGCTTCTGCCGTCATGCAGCACTACATCTACAAGATGTCTCCCTGCGGTGACCACGCCAACACTGCTGGCTGTGACCCTGCTCCCATCAACGTCTGGGCTCAGTGTCTCCCCTACGTCTTCATCGGTATCGCTGAGATCTTCACCAACGTCACCTCTTACGAGTATGCCTACTCCAAGGCTCCCGAGAACATGAAGTCCCTTGTCATGAGTGTCAACCTCTTCATGAGCGCCATCTCCGCCGCCATCGGCCAGGCCTTCACCCCTCTCTCCGGCGACCCTCTCCTCGTCTGGAACTACACCGTCGTCGCCTGCATTGCCTTCGTCGGTGGTGCCGCCTTCTGGTTCTGCTTCAACCACCTCGATGCCGATGAGGACAAGTGGAACATGCTCAAGTCCTCCGACTTCAAGGGTTCTTACCAGCCCAATGCTCTTGAGAACAAGATTGCAGAGCACCCCGAGGAGCGTGCTTAAATGAGTTTGAGAATTGTTACGATACCATACCATTATGTAGAATGTATTAGTTAATAGCACATGAATTGTTGCCGTATGAGTTTTTCTTTGTGATTATGAATGAATATGATTGAGAGTGTACTATCCTTCAATATTTATGGACTCTAATAAAGGTTTATCTATTATGTTGGATACTTGATGAGTTTACCTTTCCACTCCTCTTTTGCCATTATTAACCCGATCTATATCAGTCAACCAACGAGATCCTATCCGCCAACATAAGGACTCAGCAGATTTCATCTCATCGACAATCATAAGGCTTCCTAAGGGTTACGAGTATATCCAATACTTAGGAGTGGCAGTCGGAACACTCGAGAGATTGGAACCATGCGATTACTTCAGTGATTCTTATTTACAACTAGAAAAGTGATTCGAAGGTTGATGAGATGAGAGTTCATCACACGAAAAACACCATGGCAGGTTGAACAATCGAGAAGAACCTCTATTCAAGTGAGGAATCAATTAAAGTATGTGAGAAATTCTTAATATTAATTGACCAGTCTATCCTGGGCTTGTATTAATTATCCAGTACGATTTATCCTGACCCTACGACTTTTGCTTCTGCAGCAACTTCTTGACGGGGTTCTTTGCACGGAACCGGAGGAACGTGGCAAAGTACACCACCGCGTAGTTGAAGACGATGAATCCGCAAAAGATGCCAAAGTTCCTCCAGATGTTGCCGTACGAGATGCTGAATCCCTGGCCGAACTCGTCGCCTGTGGCGTACTGGCAGAACTGACACATCCCGTTGGGGCCGTCTTGAACGTACCCGCCTGCTTGCTGGGTGTATGGTCCGGCATACTCTGAGCAGGATTGGCCTGGGGGAGGCTCGAACATGGCGAATTCGTCCTGGTCGCACTCGACGGGCTGGTCGTGGATGGCGACGCCGAGGAAACCTTCGAGGAGGTAGTGGAAGGGGGTGAGCCAGTACATCCACTCACGCCAGAAGGTGGGCAGACCCATGGGGGGCACAACGACACCGCAGAAGGATACGACGAAGAGGAAGAAGATGGGGACGAGGAGGGAGGCGAGGAGTTCATTTGGCGAGAAGGCGGCGATGGCCTGGCCGAAGCTGGTGTAGTAGAGTTCGAAGAGGAGGACGAGGAGGAAGGCAAATCCGGACCGGAAGGCGGGCAGGGAGGGGTTCCAGCCCATGACACCCCACCACCAGCAGTTGAAGTAGATGCCACCTGCAACGATACGGTATGGGATCTCGACGAGGATGACGGACGTCGTCCAAGCGAACCAGCTATAGATCTTGGCGTTGTTCTCTCTCGACTCGAAGATCTGGCGGGACCTGAGAAAGACGGGCTGGAGCTGCTGGATCAGGGGCGGGCTGATGGTCAGGGTCATGAAGATGGAGAAGAGACGGTTCTGGAAGTCGATGGATGCGTTGCCGACCTTGTAAAAGGTGAAGCAGTTGAAGAGACCGGTGAGGACGTGAAGCATGAAACTGCCAAAGATGTAGTCGGGAGAACGCCAGAACGAGACGAAAGCACGTTTGCAGACGACGCGGGTCTGCGTGAGGATTGGCATGGCGTATTCGCGGTCGTCCTTGAGGCTCTTGGAGGGCTCAACGTTGCGACGGCGTTCGATCATGTCCTCGATTTCCCGAGCTCGCTCTTCGCGCTCCTGTGAGTTGGCCCATACGTCGCCCCAGTCCTGGCCCTTGTAATCCGGATCTCCGGCACCTATGGCCTCTAGCATGAACTCAGCAGGGTTGGCGTGAGGAGGACACTTCTCTGCGCCGTGGGATTCGAAGTATTTGATCAGGGTCTGACTGTCGTGGCCAAGAGGGCCGTGGTACACGACCCGACCGCCCGACTTGAGCAGCAGCAGTTCGTCAAAGTTCTCAAACAGGACAGCGGAGGGCTGGTGAATGGTGCAGAGAACGGCCTGGCCTGCGTCTGCGAGCTTGCGAAGGAATCGGACAATGTTGAAGGCGGCGCCAGAGTCCAGACCAGAGGTGGGCTCGTCAAGGAACATGAGGAGTTCCGGCTTGGAAGCGAGCTCGACACCAATAGTAAGCCTCTTTCTTTGTTCAGGGTTCAGACCCTCGCCAACGGCACCAATGGTGGCACCGGCGATAGGGCGCATCTCGAGTAGGTCAATGATGGTTTCGCAGTAGTCCATCTTCTCCTGGACGGACACCTCCTTGGGCTGCCGGAGGAGAGCCGAGAATTGAAGGGCCTCGCGAACTGTTGCAGTAGGCTCGTGAATGTCCATCTGTTCAGCAAAGCCGGTGGCTCTCTGGAAGGACTTGGGGAGGGGTCGGCCATCGACAAGAAAGTCGCCTGTGATGGTGCCAAAGTTCAATCGCTGAGCGAGAGCGTTGAGAAGAGTCGTCTTGCCGGCACCTGTAAGACGTTAGTTAGAAGTGGCAATGTAATCATGGGGATAAATCTTACCTGATGCACCCATAAGTGCGGTGAGCTTGCCAGGGCGAACGTAGCCCTGAATATCCTGGAGCAGTTTCCTCTCTCCCTTCTCAAAGGGGATGGTGTAGTTGACGTTCTGGAAAGTAAATACAGTCTCGTTCTTGGCAACCTTCTTTGTGGCCTGGTCATCGCTCTCCGACTTTTCGTTGGTGGCAGTGTCAGTCGTTGGGTCACGCTTACCAGACTCTTCGTCCTTGTTGGCTCGACCACCAGTCTGGATAGATTCCTCGACGGACTTGGGAACCTGGCCACGCTTGAAGACAGTGATTGCGCCGCCGCCAACATTGGGCTTCATGTGTTCCATTCCGAGGGCGGTCAGGAAGACGAAGAAGACGAAGAAAGCGCACAGGAAGCCTACATTACGCCAGAGATGGGCTCGGCTGTAGTTGAATGAAGCTTGGATATAATCAGAACCGCTGACTGTTGTTGAACCAGGGGAAGAACCGGCAAGTGTGCAGCCTTGATACTGGGGCTGGGCGTCTGGAGACTGAGGAACCAGGTAAGGCGCAACACACTCCAGGTCGAGATATGCGAATTCGTTGGCCATCAGGCATTCGAAGCCGTATTGGATCCAGTTGATCCATATCAGCCACTTGAACCACGGATGCATTGAATCAGGAGGAATTAGATAGCCTGTGTAGACGACGAGGATCTGGATGGAGACACCGGTGAATCGCGTTGCAATATCTAGGGACTTGCACCAGGCAGAGATGGCTCTGAAAAAGGCGTAGGTGACCATGGTGACAAGCCAGAGGACGAACGTGGTGATGAAGAATTGGGATGCCGTGCGTGCAAGATTGGCCATGAAGTAGATGATGATATTGAACAGCACGACCTGTATAAACACCAGCGGAACATCCACAACCGTCTGTGCAATAGCAAACGCGGCGGGCCGGTAGAACGAGAATGACTTGTGCTTCAATAGAATGGGCTTGGACTCGAAGGCAGCAGTTTGCTCAGCGAGGGCGAGAAGGGCATTGAAGAGTAGCAGGAAGAACAGGGCACCACCACGAGGGAATGCACCCTCGGCGGTGTCAGACAGATTGAAGAAGAGAGAACCGACGATGAGACCTTGGAAGAGAAGACCACCCCATTTGCCAAAGAGGGAAGCCCTGTCACCAAACATGACAAGGAACTGACGATGCGTGCAGGCCATGACTTGCTTGAAGAAGGAAATTTCGTAGTTCTTCTTCTTGGTCTTTTCGGACGTGTTCTCCGCGATCATCTGAGCTCTCTGGTTGAGCTCGGACTCGAAGTCCTTGCAATCCTGCAGGTTTCGTCGGTAAATCTCACTGCGACGGTATGCCTGGTCAAACTCCTCGGCGGAGCGAGGGATTCGGTCTTCCCAGCCCTTGCGGACACTGCGCTCATGGGGGTCCGTCACGGAGGTCAAGAAGTCGGCCGTGGTCCATCGCTCAGGGCACTCAAAGCCAAGATCGGTAAAGTATCGCTTGGCGTTCTCGGAAGGGCCAAAGTAGAGACATTTGCCATGGTCGATGACAAGGACCTTGTCAACTAAATCGTACAGCTGCTCGCCGGCTTGGTAGAGGGAGACGGCGGTAGAGACATTGGCCATGTTTGTCATGGCTCGGATGGACTTGACATATTCGATGGCGGTGCTAGCATCGAGACCCTTACTCGAGTTGTCCCATCCCTGAACGGAAGCGCGGGTAACCATGGCTTCAGCGATACTGACTCGCTTCCTCTCTCCACCAGAGACACCACGGACGTACTCGTTACCGACCTTGGTTCCAAGAGTGTGCTCGATCCAGAACAATTTAGAAGCGACACGAAGGAACTCCCTAACGTAGTCCTTTCGAGATTCGCCTTCGAGACGGGATTCCTTTCCTGGCGTTCTGGTGCGCAAAGCGAACTCGAGTGTTCTCTTGACCGTCAGCGTCGCGTAGTGGAGATCATCTTCGGGGTTGTAGATGATCTCGCCGCGGAACTTCTTGGCCATGGTTTCAGGATCGGTGCCTCCATACGAGACTTGACCCTCAACGGACTCAAAGCCCGCACGTTGGTTGCAAAAGGCCTTGAGGAAGGTGGTACATCCTGCGCCGGGACGACCAAGGACGAGAAGAAGCTCTCCGGGGCGAACACAGCCGTCGAAGTGGCTGATGAGTTCTCGAACGGGTGGTTTGGCGAAAGCAGCTTTAGGTCCTTTGGTAAAGAGGGTAGCAATCTTGCGGGGAAGTGAGAGGGCAAAGTCGCCGACCGTAGGTTGAAGGGCAGAACCAAGTCCAACACCTCGAACAGTCAAGTCGCGGAAGATGACACCACTATGGCGGGTTCGTTCCTCTTCACTCTGCTCCTGACGGCGCTTTCCAAAGATCCTGCTCATGAGACGCTCCAGTTCTTCTTTTTCCTCGCCATCTTCCTCGTCTCCGCCCCCACCAGTGCTACTAGCATGCGTGCGACGTCGTGAAAGGACCTGGAAGAGATCTTCCTCTGTACGGACAGAGTTCCTCTTTGTCAATGGCGGTCTATCTTGAGAGTCATCGTTTGTGGTGGTCTTGAGGGGCGCATAATGCGTCTCCTCGGGGTCGGGGGTGTCGCTTGACGAGGAGGAGGGGGAGCTGGTAGCGGCAGGTCGTTTTTCTTGAGCTGTGCTTTCGCGGGGGAGAATAGTGCTGGAGGAAGAATTGGTGGATTGAAGGACAGCAGGACGTTGATTCTGGTGTTCCTGTGGAAGTTGGTGCTGTTCGTGCTGCGGTTGTTGGCTTGCGAAAGTTCCGTCCAGATTCTGAGACTGCAATTGAGGTTGTGGTTGCTGTTGCAATTGTGGTTGTTGTGGTTGGGGCTGACTCTGCGATTGAGGCTGAAGAGCTGAGGCTGCAGCACCGCCAGCTAAACCAGCTGCAACAGCGGTACCACCGACTGTGGATGCAGAGTTCTTGGTGCCAAGACCTGCAGCATCACCGTATCCAGCTTCTAGATGACCGGGAGTAGTGACACCGGGGGTCGGGACACCAGGCGTAACATGTCCAGGAGTGGAATTGTTGATTGAGTAAACACTGGGCGTCTCTGGGAAACCACCAGGAATATCCTGATCCCTTGGGGTAGGCCTGTCATCCATCTTGGCCCTTGTGCGTGCGTGTAAGTCTCTGCTCTACTGTGCACCTGGGTCATGGATGAGAAGAAAGGAAAAGAAAAGGAAAGAGACGAGAAAGACGATTTACATATAACCTGGATGGATTTAAGAAGAAAAAGATGGCTGATTTTTCTTTTTCTTTTATTTTCCTTTCAAATCGCTACTATTCTGTTTGCTATTGTTTCAAGTGGGCCGTAAACATTATTGCGTGTTATCGATGACGACACCGTTGAGTTGCTTTTATTCACTTGTTTGTCCTGTCCCGTATTTACTACCAGTATTCACATCCAACACTTCGTCAGTGCTGACAATTTGTGTCGGCTTTCGGACTTTACCTAAAGTGCGAACGCATTGTCCCTTCTTATCGAGGGGCATTTTCTACAGGACCTTAATCTGTTGTTTATTCGCGCCTATCAAAGTTTCGGTCTCCATCGGTATCCATAACGTGTGCGAGTGCAAAGTCGTGATCGAGCATCGATCGCTGGCTTTGACTTTGTGGGTCAACACTTCGTCATAGACTTGATCTCGATTGATGTCATGATGGTGTGAGTTACCCTGCACTTCAATTGAGGAACTTTTCAGGCATTGTTGCATTGTTGGTATTGCAGGATGCATTTTAATTAGGCCTTTGAGTTTTTGTTATCATTCACATGTGATTTATCTATCTTATTTGATGCTCAAGAGTGAATATGGTACGGTGCATAGTCACCAGAGACATAACACGGACAAAACACAGGCATAACCCACAACCAGCATTCACACGCAATCAAACATGTCTCAGGCCTGATCCATTATCAACGGGTCATCAATGTTGGTTTTACCATGTGCCAAGCATTCCCTAATCCACGGCCATGGCGCAAGCACTCCCATCTACCAACCAACAATCTGGACCCTGAAGATCCCTTCTCACATACTTCGCATCTTCCTCGCACTCGCACCCCAGCATTACATTCCAGGGAGATCGTCACAAAGGATACGACAACGTGGTCAACTTAGAATTTCCAGATATTTAGGCGTATCTTTGTTACAAGCTAAGACACCTTATCTCTCCTCATATCACGTGTGAATAGCTGGGACGATGAATCCCTAGTCTTTCTGTTGTGGAGTTATTAGACTCTTGAAGACATTGATACCAACAAGGCTCAGTCCATAAACACTCGGTATGTTGCTGCACTTGTAGGTCCCTGATTACGTTGATAAACGCGTCGTATACATGGCTAGATTTCTCTTCTTCTCCATACCCTGGAGATGGAAGTCGTTATTTCGTCCTATACTGCTCAGTAACCTGAAGTGTTCCGTTTCAAGCAAAGTCATCAACGACCTGTTTTGGAATATGTTGAATCAACATCTAATAGCATCATATTACTCCTACTCTCTACATCAACATTCAAACCTCCACTCCACATCCTCCCATCCCTCTCTCCTCAAAATCTTGCCTCCCAAGCCCTCTCCCTTATTCACCGGCTTCAACGCACCACTGGCCAACAACGGCGGCTGCATCTGCATATCCTCAAACTTCATCCCCACAGGTTCAATTTCAAATCCCAGCACCAAGAGCGACGTGAATCCAACAATCTCGGCAAACGCAAAGTTTCGCCCAGGACAGTAGTGTCTACCACCCCCGAAGGGAATATACGCCGCTTTGCGCGCGCGCTCGAGGGCGATGGTTTCGGAGGTTCTGGCGTCTTTGGTGGAAGGGCGGAGGAATCTCTCGGGGTTGAATTGCTCGGCATCGGGACCCCAGACGGTTTGATCACGGTGGGTGACTCCGGCAGGTAATTGGATATCAAATCCTGCTTGAAGGAAATATGTCTGCCCATCAGCAGCAGTAACTGTTGTGTCTTCCATCACACGTCGCATGCCGACTTGGTGGTTCGTCAAACGCATAGTCTCTCTGTAGCAACTAACAAGAAGAGGCAACTTTTCGTCAAAGTCGGCCAGTTTCAATGTTGCTCTCTTTTTACCATTCTCCTCTGAAACTTCCGCCACGTCCTCAACCTCCTTCCTGATCCTAGCCAGAAGCTCAGGTCGTGCAAAGATGTAGAGAAGAAGCCAATAGAAGGTAGGGATGGCGTTGAGAGTCGCAACATTTGGCAGAATACACTCTACAATCGCAACATCCGTGTTGGTGAAGTTGTGCTGACGAAGGGCGTTGGCGCGGTTCTTGACGAGTTGGGATGTGGTCGGGTCGCTCAGGTAGTGTTCTTCGTTGTAGTATTTCTTGAGCACCGCCTGGAGCCTCTCGCGTGCCTTGAATGCTTTCGGCATGGTGATGGAGGGGAAGAAGGAAAGGAGAAAGTACGGAATTGATTGTTCAAATAACCTGGAAGGTTAGTTTCAGGAATTAATTAGACATTCGATGTGCTTACCATGCATCGTCAATGAGGGACAGATCAGAACTGAAAGGATCATGATCACCATAGAGTGCTTTTGTCGTAGCAATCGTCATAACGTCTCGAGCCCAGAGAAACAAATTCTCAACCTCTAATCCCCCAGGAATCACCTTTTCCCTTCCATGGTTGAACTCATCCACTTTGAACTTGTCGTCGGTTACATCCTGCATCTTGTCCGTAATTGTTTTTAAGAACTTGACATTCATCTTGTGCAGCATCCCAGCAGCGAAACTAGCGTGAATGGCATCGACCAGAGTAGGAAAGACTTCCACTCTCTTTACCTTTTTTGTGAGTTCCTCATCTAGGCCAAATGTCTTTTTGCAAAAGTCTCTAGCGAAGGGACCGAATGATACGGCCTTGGAACGTAGTACTGTCTGGAGAAGGTTGGGATCCCATACAGAGTAAAGTTTGCCATTGAGCATCGGTAACGTAACGATGGGTTTTGAGGGATTCGCTTTACTGTTGAGGTCAGAATTTGTTTCATATCGCAAGGGCGGAAGCGTACTGCATCATCCTGTGGTAGTCATTTTGATGGCGAAGGATACCGATAATATGCCCGATGAAAGGGATTGACGGCTTTATGAACGGAGGCTCTTGGGGGTTCTTTCTGGGCGTCAAGATCTTGTTGAGAATAGGGAGAATCAAGACGCTGGCGATGATGATGGATGCAAGGGTTGCTGAGGGTGTAAAGTTGCCATGGTAGAGATCTGCAGCTACAGAGTGAAGGAAAGAAGTGGTATTGTCGGCCATGATGAAGTCTGAGGTTGGCGTCACTACAAAGAAAAGACATCAAGGAGAAACATTGTCATGGATAGTGGCTGAGGCGTCTATTTGAACACCAGCAAATTCCATCCCTCAAACCGCGCGCGTGTGCTTGGAGGATCGCCATGCCCCCTCATTCAAGCACATCCAGTAAGCACTAAGTTTCACCCAATTACAGTAGTCAGTCCAGCTGACGACGACAGGGATTACCAGCAGAATGAATTCCACAACAGTAACTAGTTGCAGGTCAGCTTCTCGAACCTGGATGCTGACAAGTGGGATAGGGATGGGTTGATCAATAGGAACAAGGCGATTTGTTACCAAGGTGGTATATGCGCGCCCTTTGCTGACATTGGCGTGTTGCGTAGTATCGGGGTTATTGATTGGCTGGTTATCGGATTGTCGGTGGGATGGTATCGAAGTCACTTCTTGCTGGTATTGACTTAAGTTTACCATGAATTAATTATATCCGAAATCGAATGTCTGGCTTATACCCCTCTCTGCCGTTGCTGGAGATGGTGAGGTTAGAACTAGCGTATCTAGTGACCGCAGTGCTGGGGAGACCTAACTGCTTTAGGTGGCGAGCCTGGTTGGTGCTTGCGATGGCTTAGGTTAGGGTGTCTAGTAGGATAAGCTGGTATACTGTGATGGCAGTCGGTCTAAGCCAAGTCGTTGTTTGGAACACCCGTCGCATATTGCCTCGAACGGATAACAGTTATCCCGGGTCTGCTCATCCAAGTACTGGCTCAGTGATCTCCGGCGGCATTGATCCTGTATAAATAGAGCGATGTTTGCGTCTCGGGGAAAGCTGAACTCCATAACGGCATCAGCAGCAACTGATTCTCTGTCGAACGCCTCCAGTGAGGTTCTACCATTGGTGGGAGTGGCGCATCGATACACAGTGGTGGAGGGGGCCAGATGGAAGAGGAGCAGCAAGAGCACTGCTCAGAAAGGCCAGCAGAAGCCGACTAGAAATAAAGGAGAATGAGCAGCAGTTTTCCAGAAAGTCAGTATAACTTGTGTAACGTGAGTACTATACTCTGAGAGTAGTGTCTTATCAAGATTAATATGCTGAATGAACGTATGATGAACTGCGAATGATAGATGGTATTGGCAAAGATGAGAGCTGGCCTGATAAAGAATATGTGATGGGAATTTGTGGGTGGGGGTCCTCAAGTCATCTTTGTCGTCAATACTGGAACCTTCTGCCATTGCCGGATCTACACTTTGACATATATATATTCTGGAGTAAACACCCTGATAAACATACTAGCTAGGGTATTCTTCAGACGTTTGTCAGGAGATCTGTTACAGTGGCTCCTCAACTTATGATCAACAAGACTGTGACCCGAGTCGAGAGTGAATTCGACACAACATACTTGTTATCAGCTGATACCACATTGACACACTTCGTGGGGAGCATGTAACACTGCACATTATTGTATTATAGCTGCTGGGAGTGACAGATCTGCGGTAGTCCAGTAGTGTAACATTAATGATTCGATGAGTGTCCTAGTACTCTAGTTTCCGGGCTGCAATTACAGAGGGAGTCGTTCCGGAGAAACCCTGCCGGGCTACCACACTTTAGGCGGCTAAGATGATGCAGACTTATGGACAATAGACTCTTACGAATCCATAAAGCTTAGATCTGGCATGAAGTATCTCTTTGAATCAAGTAGCCCATAGATGCATACCATAACTCGGCAGGGGTTTCAAGGAATGAGCCCTCTGTTGTTATTTTACCTTGATATCATAGTACACGAATCGTCTAGAACATGTACATGTATATGTGTGCCATGTTTGTTTTAAAGGACTAAGAACTTTGGGTGAGTTTCCAATCAACGACTCACCAACACTGTCGACGCCTCTGGTTAATACAAAGGACGACTATGGCTGGGGACATTGACTGATAAATTCACACGTTACTGCGAACTGCAGGTTTCCTCAGTGCACAGATGCCATGGAAAACATTAGTCAAAACGCCAAAGGGGGCTATGAGCTTTGATTTACCAGTGCCGTACTCCAGTCCATCAGGTATACCAGGTTTACTAATGCTTATGGACTAAGGCTCGTTGATAGCACGGTTTTTAAAGCCTAAAGGTCATGTATATACTCCTCATTTCGACTGATGAACTGCTGAAACCGCCATTTACGTAAATCTCCAACGGCTGTACCCTTGCCCGGTGCAGTTATGCAGACCCCCAACCAATAAGATATCCAACCCTTCCTTCGGTGCCGAAGGGTATTATACCCCCGCTTCCACTTGTGTTGTTGAGAAGGCGATGGTGTTTCTCTCCTTGCCTATGTTACGATGAGATAAGCTGCCAAGCCCTTTGAAAATAAGAAGATCCGAATCACTCACTCGATAGCATAAACGGCCCTCCTTTGGGCAAGACTAGCCAGCCTTTCGCGTTCTAGCAATGTGATTAACCCATTTGCCAGGAAGCCTGGCGACTACCGCAACTGCAGGTGACCCGACGGATTCCAAACAGGGTTGGGGGCATTATGGATTAATGCCCTGACCCTTTGCCGGTATTCCTCTGCCTGTTCATTCTGTCATCTCTGCGTCAACTTGTGTTGACGCTGGGCGGCCGCGAACCTGCGTCTTCCCGCATGTCTCATCCTGTTATGCCGCAAATCGTATTCGGCCGGAGCCTCAGCTCAGTCGGGGATCGCACGGCGGAGGGGGACAGGGAGCGCTGGTGCCTCAGAGCTGGGGACTGGTAGCCCCAAGGCAGGTGGGATTCGTCGGCGGAGCCCATGGTGGCGATATCGATATATTGTCAACAAGGAGATAATTACGATGATCAAATAACTAACTTCATAATAGAATGCGAAGGAACGAGACTCCGGATGCCAATGGTGTTTAAGGGAACTACGATTTGTGCTGGGAGCGCAATGGTAAATCAGTCACATATTGTACCTGCCTACCTCTAGGGTTGTCCCTGTGTGGGAAGGATGTCCAATGTTTCTCATTGTGCAAGAGCACACTCCCCCATGTCCTTCTGCAAATCTCTCTAGGCTTTGATATCTTGGTCGCCCAATAGAGGATGATATTTCCCCCTTTATTACTGTTAAGGGTTTTTAGCCCCATCTATTCACCAAGTCTTATTATTGACCATTCATGATCTTTCTATAATTGATTTCGCAGGTTAAAGAGACTTTTGGATTTAACGAATGCCTCCTGAAATCATGGACAGAACTTGTTCAGAGGCTGATATGAGGTTGACTGCTTAGCATAGCTTTTATGGGAAGAGTTAAAAAGCTTGAGAAATGGGCGAATGATAGTAAACGAGGCAACAGGCTGCTTGATGCCCATCATGACAGATCACCAATTGGCCGCGTCATCTGATACCTGTATACGCCGAACAATACCCCTGCTTGAGTTCAGCCAGCTTGCAATGTGTAGCCTGCATGTATACTGCCCACCATGTGAACCTGGTTGCGCGTCTATTCTATGTGAGGCAACACGCTGATTTCTGCGGCATCAGCCAGGATGAGATATCCAAAGAGCCGGCAACCGTTGGGTACTGTCCTTCATCATGCTCGTATGAAGCCGTAGGAGCAGACAGTTGCCAGACCTTTGGCAAGAAGTCAGTTCCTGCAGATTCTTATTCTGATGACAGGAAGACCCTTTGTGGTGTCCCTTCTACACCCCCGGCAGGCTTCACGGAGTTAGGAAATATTCTAGTGAACTCGGACATGGCAGACACGCTTCTAGATCGTAACAGCTATCCCTCTGCATACTTCGGCATTGGCGTGAACCCTATTGACTTCTCTACACCTTCTTTGTGAGGACTGTCAAGAAAAACATAACCTCATTAGCGCCAGCTTCAATGCGGGCAGGCCTATGGATTACTTATTTGTCTCCTGGTCTGGTTAAGATTTTGTTGGAGTAGGAAGCCGATGTTTCTCGTTAAGAGATGGCTAGGATGCTGCAAGGAAACGTTGTGCATAGCGTGGGCTCGAGGATTCCAACAAATAGACAGCGACATCGAAAGACAAAGACTACGGGTCTTATAAGATAAAGGGTTAGTTAGACCCGGGGAACTCCTTAATTCAATTGTAAAGAATACGCGGATAGCTTAAATTGTCAAAGCCCCTGTTTGCACAAATCTCCAACGGCTGCTCCCCAGTCCGGTGCAAAGTTATGCAATCTCTCAACCAATAAGACAAGCAACCCTTCTGAAAAAAGCTATCCCTAGCTCCTCATTACACCAATCACCACCCACACTACGCGATAGTGTCTGTATAACTCGTCGAAATGCTGCACAATTCGCCTTCCGGAAGACAACGCTGCCGTGTGGATCTCCCGGCGCCGCTGCCCCCTTTTTTCGAGTTGATGCTCAACTTCTTTGCAAACACACGAGTAGACTTATTGCTTTCGGGTTTGAGAATGGACCCGAACAGCGGGGCATTGTAGACGCTTTTATCTGATTCAATCTCATGAATACTGCGCGGAGGGAGAAATGGACGAATAGCATCCACGGAATGTGGTGTGGACACCATGTCGTCGCTCTCGGTTTCGGTTTCGCGACCATTTGCGGACGGTCTCGCCCCATGACTTGATGCTGATTTAAATACACCATCAACCCCCAATTCTTCTTTTTGACTCTTTTCTAGTTCTGCTTGCTGCTTCAGCAACTCCTTTCTTCATAATGGATAGCCAGGATCGGAAAAGTATCCAGTTGAATGATGTTGCTCGCGGGAGTCAACAGACATTAACGTCGAACCACGAAGTTGCTCAGCTGCCGGTTGACGAGGAGGTTCAGAATAAGGAGGATGTGACGAACGATCCGAATGCAGTGTCGTTGGAGGGCGATGAGAATCCTCTGAATTGGTCGGCAGGGAGAAAATGGCGGAACATTGGTGCGCTTTCATTAATGACACTCTTAACGTAAGTCTTTTATCAACTCAAGATATCAAAACACCAAAGCTAACATCATCAGTCCTCTCGTATGTTAATAATTCTCTCATAAGCCTCACAAGATATCTAACAATCTAGGGCTCTTCAATGTTCGCCCCTGGCGTCCCCGCTATCATGCAAGAATTCAACAGCACAAACGCCAACCTTGCCACGTTTGTCGTATCCGTCTACGTTCTCGGCTTTGCTTTCGGCCCTCTCCTCGCCGCACCTCTCAGTGAGATCTACGGCCGAGCGGGCGTCTACAACTGCGCCAATGTTCTTTTCATCCTCGCCACTGTCGGTACAGCTCTATCCAAGAACATGGGGATGTTGATCGTGTTCCGATTCCTCATGGGGTTCACGGGTTCAACACCTATCACCAACGGAAGCGGGACAATCTCGGACATGTTTCCAGTTGAGGAAAGAGGAAAGGCCATGGCTGTTTGGGCGATGGGACCGTTGTTGGGACCGTGTATTGGACCTTTGGCTGGAGGGTATATGGTTGAGGATCTCGGGTGGAGGTGGGTGTTTTGGGTGATTGCTATCATTGTGAGTATCCGTCACGTTTGAGACCACAGACATTACTAACAATCTAGGCTGGCGTCTTTGCAGTCCTCTGTTACTTTGCCGCTCCGGAAACCTATCATCCTACCCTCATCGACGCAAAAGTCAAGCGTCTCAAGAAGGAGACTGGTAACAACGACTTGTACTCGAGTCTCTACGACGGCCTCACCACCAAGAAGCGATTCGAACACGCCATCATCAGGCCTCTCAAAATGCTGCTTACGCATATCCCCGTGTTGCTGATCTCACTCTACATCGCCGTCGTCTACGGTGTCCTGTACCTAATGTTCAGTACATTCACGTTCGTGTTTGCGCAGCAGTATGGGTTCAGCACTGGTACGGTTGGTTTGTCGTATATCCCCACAGGAGTTGGCATGCTTTTCGGAGTCGGGTTGTTTGGTGCTGTGACGGATATAATCATCAAGAAGAAGATTGCGCAGAATGGAAAGACGGTGCCTGAGGATCGCTTGCCGGTTTGGTTGACGCTTCCTAACGGAATTCTTATCGTGGGGGCGCTCTTTTGGTATGGATGGTCTTGCGAGGCTCATACTCACTGGATCGTACCCATGATTGGCGTCGCACTCTTCTGTTTTGGCCTTATGGGTATCATGGTAAGCATACATCCCTATCACTTCTACAAATTTATACTGACTGTTTCAGATGTGTCTTCAAATCTACCTCATCGACTCATACGCCCAATACGCCGCCTCCGTTGTCGCAGCCGTCACTGTTCTTCGATCTATCCTCGGTGCCATGCTCCCACTAGCTGGTCTGTCCATGTATAACGAACTTGGCCTTGGATGGGGAAATAGCATTCTGGCATTCCTGGCACTTGTCCTTGTGCCAGTGCCTGTCTTGTTCAGATTCTACGGAGCAAAGATTCGTGCCAAGTGTCCTAATAATCTGGGATGAGCTGAGCACAAAATTCGTCAGAGGGTTGGTTGGGATGCATACTGCACATACACTTATAGAACATATCCAAGTTATTATTTTATAGACTATGTAATTACAAACAAAGACAAGCTTTTATTTCATTTCGGTACATCTGGGCATGAGAACCCTTGCGTCCATTACCGAGTGTCACCATATTCCGTCATCTGACTCTCAAGCACTCGATCATCGCATCAGTCGCATCCCCCCACAACGGACGAAAGGGCCATAGCATAACGCCCGCACTTAACCCCGTCTTCAAACGAGTAAGATCTGTCAATCAATTAAAGGGCCTCGTCGTCGACACAAAGTATAAACAAGGACTAACCTACATTATAAGCTATCAGTCATTTGCCAAGTCTTGTACTATAGGCGACGATCACTAAACGCTGATAAGAAACAATGTTGCAAGCCTCATTGAATTGATCGTCACTTTGGTGAAATGCATGGATCAGTGAAGCGACGACAGGGATATGCCACGTTTTTTCTCTCTTTCCTGCAATCCATCATTTGGGCCTGTCCGTGAGTTTGAGCCCTCCATGTGGGACGTTTTATTGCCGAGGCCCTTTTTGTGGACAGGGGGGGTGACTTTGGATGTAACCTCAACGGTCTCTCCTGAAGATCGCTGTCAGAATTTTACACGGAGGTTTTTCTCTTGTGTGTGGTAGCGGATGGTAGGGAGAATCTTCTGGTATAGGCTTAGTATGTTTGGATATATATGCATGGAACGAGTTTGGTCTGATGAACTCACGCGAGTCAGGACAATGCCGACGTTTGAGAAAGATGTAAAACAATTTGGTTTCAATGCTACAGTACACTGTCACTCTGCATCACGTTATTCCATCCTGGAGTGGAACCCAGAACTCGCCCCCCCTGTGTGATCTTCACTCTAGGCTCATCATATGCTGTCATGCGGGTGACTGGGATGTTGTTAATATTTCCGAACAGATTGTTTTCGAAACCCCGTCTGGTCCAGTGGTTCCCTACTGTGCTGTGTAAGAGAGTGACGATCTTACCAAACTTGAGACTTGGGATATATACCCAAAGAATGAGAGGAGGAGAATGGCCATATTAAGACTCCGTAGCCCCAGTCTGAGGTGGGCTTGGAATTCTGTCCTTTTCTCTCTTAAAAAGTGGTTTCTTCTTCTTTTCTCTTATTAATTATACCATATCGCGTCTGTCACTCTGCCGCCACTTTCTTTTGTGCTTTTTCTTTTTTCTTTTTCTGCTTTATTTCTCCTCGGACTTACAACGTAACAATGTCGTTCCCTGGCGCCGCCCCGCCCCCGGACGGTGTTGTCGCAGACGTGGATAACCCGACAGATGTTCTGCAGACGGTGAACTATGTTACACAAGCGTTGACGATTCTTATCGTTACAAGCTTTATTGCGGTGCGGTATTATGCAAAGAGGAAAGTGTTGGGTGGAGGGTGGACGTGGGATGATTGTGAGTGATGACACACATTTCTTTTTATATGGACGGATGCTAACTTGATAGATGCTACTTATACTTCATACGTATGTCTGTCGAAGCATATTATTGACGACGCTGACAATACCAGGTTTTAATGATGGGATACTGTGTCACAGCATGTTTCGGTATGTCGTCTGCCCTGAGTCTCGGGATTAACTAATACTCTATAGCCGCATACTATGGTGGAGGATTAAATCAATGGGATGTTCGGAAAGATCATATCCAACATTTCTTCCAGGTACTTCTACCCAGCACAATTGATAACCATCCCTAACACATCTAGGCCGGATACGCCGCCACCATCTTCTACGCTCCCATGGCTCTAACCGTCAAACTCGCCCTCCTCTTCATCATCATCCGCGTCTTCGGTTCCGTACACAAAAAGACCCTCATCGGTGTCTATATCTTCATAGGCATGCTTGTCCTCTATTATGTCTCGGGTGTCTTTGTCAAAATCTTCATCTGCTGGCCGATTAGTTCCTACTGGAAGGGGGAGACGGAAAAGTGTCTGGATCAGAGCGCCATCATCACTGCCGATGCTATCATCAGCGCGATTAGTGACTTGGTGATCTTACTTCTGCCGACGCCCCTGACTTGGTCGCTGCAGGTTTCTGTGAAGAAGAGGCTGCGAGTTATTGGTATTCTGTGCGCTGGTGGTATCGCCACTGCGTTTAGTATCTACAGATTGGCCATGATTCTTGTCGATGGTAAATCTTCGAACCAAACTATCGTCTTCTCCAAAGTTATCTTATCTGGGTATGTCAAACGTTTGCGGCACTAGGTCTTGACTGACATTTATAGCAATGCTGAGGTCGGTATCGGTTTAATCTGCGCCTGTCTCCCCAGCATCACCGCCCTTATCGTCCGCCGCGACAAGTCATCATCATACTACCGAAGCTACGGCAACAACAGCCGTCCGATGAACGCGGATCTTGGACGAGGAGAAATTATGCTTACACGATCATTCCAAGTCGATAACCACGAATCGACAGATAAACAACCAAACCTCTTTGCTTGGTCAGGGCATGACCAGGAAGGTCTGACATCCAACGTCCAAGCGAATCCCCAAAGCGGATATAGCGGACGAAGATCTGCGTCAACGGATTGATAGGTACAGAAAAATAGGTCGTTGAATAGGGGGATTAATATTAATAACACGGCATCCCGTGGGTAATACAAAATGCTAGAATGGCTTCGACATGTCGCTATAATGAAGATTACAGATAAATAATATATTTTCTAGACGTTATGACTTTACTAAAGCCTTCCCTAAACTTTCTCAATCTGCAATATCTATAATTTACTTGCCATTAACCGGCCTTACGGCAAGGCTAGGGGGGCGACTCCCTGTCGATGTTGTTGAAATGTTGCCATGCAATCTTTATTATCTCGGTCCCGTACACGTTGTATGGTTTCGGGTGCGAGGAATTCAGAAATTTCCTGTTGCGATCCATTTTCGCTATTCTGTCAGCATAAAGACACTCCATCCAGATGTCGGCTCCCTTGCCACATCTCCTAGTGTTGAACTCCCACTGAGGGAGAGGAGCTTTGTCGTCGCGCTTGGAGTTCGAAGACTGTCCTGCCAACCACTCTGTGTTGTCCCACTCTTCAAACGTCACTTCTGGGTTCAGTCTAGGACTGAGATTAAAGTCCTCGTCCGTCACCTTTCCATCGCTTTCCTTTCCATCCCAGCAATGTCGTTGGAAGCATTTGCGACACTGTTTGGGCAATTTCATGCCCATACGCTCAAGGCTGCCTTTGATGACAGCACAGGCCAAGCAGGCAGGCCACTCCGAGTCCAGAGCACCGTTACCATAGGTGGCGAGCTCAAAAGCGTTGTCAAGGGTCAGGTTGACCTGGTTTTCGGTAAAGGAGGATTGGAAAAATGTAAAGTTGGTGTAACCCGACCAGGGGGAGTTGGGGAGGTATAGGACAAGGGGGGTGTTCTGAGGTGCGTCGCAGCCGAAGAAAGTGGGTTGACGTATGATATTTCGAGTCACCATTGTCTCAACGGTGGGGATTTTCGGAAAGGGGATATTCCCCTGCGACGCTGCGAGGGCGGAGTCTGTAATATGTGTTAGTCTAAGAGTGGAATTGTATCGTGTGAGCCTTACTGATGAGGTTTGTTCCGTTGACCCAGTTATTCGGGGCGTCCGATGAGGCTTCGTAGACAATGATGAAGTCTACTTTACGGTCGGGAATGATGAGAGGACGAATGGGATTCGTTTCTCCGGTGAGACTGCCGTCGAGCTGGGATCGTTAGATAATTTCGGACGGGTAATTATAAACGTACCAAAAGTAGTTCGGAAACTCCATCCATTGCATCGTTGTAGTCCTCAAAGGGGTTTGGGTATGTAGCCCAAAGGGACTCGTTGAAGGTAAGATCAAAAGCAGACGCTGTCTCGTTGACTAGCTTTACCAGCGGATTTTCCTCCTGGTCAGGTGGGATAGGAATATCTTGTCCAGAACTCTGACGGGAGAATAGACTCCTTTTCGCAAAAATGGGAATATTGTAAAACGCATCAATGAACCACGCAGTAAACGCATCCGTCGTTGTTCCCTGCACAAACGTGAACTTGTCGAATCCCTCAACACAGCGCTTTTTATTCTGGGGAGTGCCCTTTGACATGGACGTTCCGAGGTACTTGGTAGGCATGAATGCTTGAATCCTACCACCGAGCCAGCTTCCGAACTCAAAAGGTGTGATTTCATAAGTTGTCAAGTTGAAGCCATTGGTTTCGTTGTTCCCAGGATACATAAGGCCGCCAATCTCGGGAGACTTTTCGGGGATGACTTCAGCGAATACCATGATGAGCATCGGTGCAGTGCCTTGGCTAAACGCTGTTGAAGAAGCGAGGTCGGAGTAATCAGCAAAGATCCAGTTCTTGGGAAGCCATGATGACCAGAATTGACCAAAGACGTCGGCAACAGAGATAGGGAGACCTGTTTCCGCCTTTGCGGCAGTGTTTTCGAAGATTCTGTCATAGTATTCCGTTGTCTTTCCAGATCCTGTGGTGTAATCTACCGAAAAGTTGATGGTCTTTTGGATGTGCTCTGTGGTGGTGAAATTTGTAGCAGCGCTGATAGTGTTAGTTGGACCTGAGAGTGAAGATGATGAAGAGACTTACATGATACCAACAGTGATGGCACCTCCTCCACTGAGACCTGTGATGTACGAGAGTATCTGAGTGAGACCTCCCGTACGGGCTTTTACTGCGGGTGGGTATCGAGCGTCGAATGCTTGCCAGATACCTAGACCACCAAGACCTGATTGGGTACCGCCTCCGGAGACGGAGAGGCCTACGATGGGGATGGTGCTTGAGTTAAGTTTGTTGATGTACTTGTCAACATTAAAGTCACAAATATTCGCCAGTTTTAGATAATCTGACAGGTCTCGAATGATATTCTCCCCACGGATATCCCTCCACGATTGTTCCTTATCGGAAAGACCCTGGATTGTTAAGCTTAGAAAAGAAATGGTATCATTGGACTCACGCACTTCATATGCATCTCTTATCCTGATATTACCCGGGCATTTGGTAAATCGAGGAGCGTAGGTACTGGGGCTGGAGACGTCCGAGCTGTAGGAATCGGAATCGGAATTGAGATCTGAGGCGGAAGTCGTAGAAGGTGGGTCACGCTGGGCGATGCAAGAACTGATGAAGACTAGTATGGGGATTAAAAAGACGCGAAGACTGATTGGGAGCTCCATAATTAGGGTGATACAGAGTCGATGAAGAATCGACGTTGCATTAACTGACTGAGTTGTGGTTTTGTGAAAGGTCCGGCTGTGAGTGAAGAGTGTAGGGTTATATACAATAGCTGCAACAAGGTTTTCGGCGTTTTCCAGCCTGGAAAGTCTCGAGATTAGGATGTAAGTAAACTGGAATGGAATGAATGGCTTGATGAAGCTCTGGATGTACATGATGGGAAAGTCAAAGTCCATCATGGTCTGATTATTGGGCCTTGTTCCGTCTAATCTCAACGACCATCCCCTTTGACTATCATAAGGCTCCCTAAGGGTTACTGGTTTGTATAATACTTAGTTATGCCAATCGGAGTGCTTGAGAGCCAACTGTGACCCTTAGGGAGCCTTAGGACAGCCAAAGTCAAAGAATTAGGAAAGTTCCATGGTTGTAGAACAGCGATTCAATTTTTTGGTCATTTCTAGAGCTTGGTGGTGCTGCTCGTGGTTTGCTGTAGTCTTTCAGTGGCTTGTCTTGGGATTTACCGAGTTGAAAATAGTACCCGTGCATAGTATTTAGTAATGAATGCTTGAAGATGTGGTTGAGTTTTACCTTCGACATCACGGCAAGGCAGGCTTCAATGAACAGGTCAATGGGTTATACACTTTTCTTGTCGTCTGGAACTACAAGCTGTCATGATAGTAACGTGTTGTGGGAAGACGTCTAGAGAGGGATGACATTGAAGCATGTTCAAAAAATCAACTGTCAAGCTAGATTTCAGTATTTCTTACCTCACGAGTCACAATACCAGATAAGAGTGTTCTAGTGGATAAGTTCAAATAATTGAAAGCGTATAGTTATTAAATCATTTTCGAGTGTCGTCAGTTACGGGCTTACAGCGGATAAGGCTCTGAGTTGCATTATTCATGTGAGAAATCCCGGCTACCCTAGACCATCTCTTGGCAGCAAGGGCCTTGTCTTGTGCCGAGGTAGACCCACTACGGACTCCGTTGAATGCCTCGGACAATCACAACAAGCAGCTGATTCGACCAACTCGGTCTCTCCCATCATTCTCATTGTTACCGTTACATCTCCCCTTTATCAAAAAAACTCACCGGCAAAACTTATTTCATCCCAGACCACATCATCTGCATCTCGCATCGACTCACTAAACCCTAAAATGTCGGTCTCTTTAGCGGAATTGCTCGCCGTTGAGCGAGTCTCGGAAAATGAATACGTCTCCAAGCATTTTCCCATCCGGATGGGCAATTATCAGCCCATCGCCTATGGAGGATGCACTACAGGTCTTGCTGTGAATTCGGCCTGCGCGACTGTTCCCGCAAACATGTCGCTCTACTCTGTCCTCGGTCACTTCCACGGTCCGGCGTCTACAGAGAGGAAGCTTCACTGTAGCGTCACACGGACTAGGGATACGCGATCTTTTGCAACGCGTCGGGTCCAGGTGAAGCAGGAGCAGCCAGATGGAAAGACGAGGGTCTGTATGGAGTTGGTGGCCGATTTTCATGCAAAGGAACCATCAGTCCCGGCTTTTGAGTATTCTGCATCTCCCAGAAACACCTGGCCTAAACCTCATGACTGCCTTGATATGGACGAGACAGTTCAGAAACTCACGTCCAGAGGGGAGATTACAAAGGGGCAAGGCAAGATGTTCAAAGCGGCGTTCCAGGCATCGAATGAATTGTTCGAGACGCGGTATTGTCCAAATGGTGTCTCGGGACAGAATCTGTCTGGCGCGGCCAAGGGCGTGGTCACAACTCAGGACAAGTTGCTCTTAACAGACAAGACATCCGCGGAATGGCAACGAGTCCGACATTCTCTCAAAAACATTAACGACAACATGGCTGCTCTCGCTTTCCTCATGGACGGTGGTCTTTCGTTCGTCCCTCTTTCGCACAACCACATGTGGCTCGATGAAGTAAGCGCTTGCTCAACGCTAGACTTTGCTCTGAGAATCTTTACCCCGGATCTGAACCTCGAGGAGTGGCATGTGAAGGAGAGGGATACTTCCAGAGGAGGAAGTGGAAGAACGTATTCGGAGGGGAGATTGTGGGATGCGAAGGGCAACTTGGTGGCTAGTGCTAGTCAGCAGTCAATTATGAGGCCAAAGAAGGATGCGAAGCTGTAAGATTTTGGATCGATGGGTTGGACTGTAAGAATTGGTGTGGATAGAGCAGGACATGTAAGGGCATGCGGATGTTGGCCAAGATCTGATACCACACAACTCTGTTGAGAGCACATAAAGATATAAAGAAGTTAGAAAGAGGTTGACCTATATAGATATCATTGAGTTCAGGGCTAATATAAATTCCATTGATTATGATTATTGCATATTTATTAATGCAAAGGACCATGCACACCTCACCCCAACCTCACTAAGCTGGGATGGACAAGCGTCGCACATAAACTCCACCCCCGCATTTCGGAACTCTTTCCGCCGAAACCCTCCATTGAGTCGAGCCAAGTCTGACACGTCGAGGAACATAATCAGCTTCGGCAGAGGGAGGTTAGCAGCGGGAGATGATGTGGTTGTGTCTTGGGTGTTGCTTGACATGACATAAATACGGGCCGTCGCTGGGCTGTCATCGAGGTCGCTGTTCTGTATCTCATCTTTTGATAATTGACCTAGACATTGGAAAAGAGCAGAAAAAGTCAACATGTCTGATTACACTCTTCACTCTTACTTTCGATCTTCTTGCTCTGCTCGCATTCGCATTGCTCTCAACGCTAAAGGCATCCCCTACGACATCGTCACTGTCAATCTGCTCAAAAATGAACATCTGTCCAACGACCACAAGTCACTCAACCCTTCCGCTTCTGTCCCTGTTCTAGAGTGCAAGTCTGGAGAGAAACCCTTCAAAATAGGTCAATCTGTCGCTGCATTGGAGTACCTCGAGGAGAAGCATCCCGAAACACCACTTCTCCCCCCACTGTCCAACCCTGAAGCTCGTGCTACAGTCCGGGTTCTCGTCAACGTTGTCGCGGCGGATATTCAACCCGTCACGAACCTTCGCATCATGCGCCGTGTGAGAGAGATGGGTGGAAATGCAGAAGAATGGAACAAGCAGCTGATGACGGATGGGTTCAGAGTGTATGAGAGCGTGGTTGCAGAGTCAGCTGGGAAATACTCTGTTGGTGATCAGTTGACCCTGGCAGATGTGTGTTTTGTCCCTGCGTATTGGAATGCAGAGAGATTCGGTGTTGATCTGGAAGAGTTTCCTACGATTAAGAGGATTGCGGAGAATTTGAAGGATCATGAGGCGGTGGTGAAGGCGCATTGGAAGAATCAGCCAGACACTCCAAAGGAGTTGAAAGATGAATAGTGTAGGTAATTAAACGGAGATGTTTGCTGAGAAAAAGGAGAATCAGACTGCACGCATGATAAAAATTGAGTCGTTGAATCAAACACCCATAAAAACCTTGCAGACTTTTCATAACATCCAATCTATTCTAACTAGCTCAAAACAGCGCAAGAGGTGCCTCGACCTTTCCAGAAACCTCACCGAAGCCAACAACGTTATCACCACTTCCGAACGAACCCCTAATCACCAGAGTATCGCCATCCTGGAGGAACTTTCTCTCCTCTCCGGCCTCCAATTTCAAAGGCTCCTTGCCTCCCTTGGTCTGCTCGAGAATACTACCCTCAGTGCCAGACTCAGTGCCGGAAATGGTGCCCGAGCCGAAAAGATCACCGGGCCGGAGGTTGCAGCCTGTGATGGTGTGGTGGGCGATCATTTGGGGCCATGACCAGAGGAGGTTGCGGGAGTTGGTTTTGCTGATGGTGGTTTTGTTGCCGGCGGCGGCTGGGTGTGTTAGTAGAATGCAGGGAACACAATAGAGGAGTAACTTACTGATAAGATCAACCTCGAGATCAATACCAAGAACGTTGTCCTTCTTCTTCTCTCGAAGATAAGGAAGCAGCTCATTGTCGTTCTCCAGACCAGGTCCCTTGGCTCCCTCAAGGGCATCGGGCAGGACAACCCAGGGACTGATGCTAGTACCCAGGTTCTTGGCCGTGAATGGCCCGAGAGGAACATACTCCCAAGCCTGGATATCTCTGGCGCTCCAATCGTTCATGAGAACGTATCCGAAAATATGATCTTCAGCCTGGTCAACTGGAACGGGTTCACCGAGCTTATTCTCGCGGCAGATGAACATGCCCATCTCGAGCTCGAGATCAAGCTTTTCGCAGGGGAGCAGCTCGGGATTCTTGTTTCCAGGACGGAGAATCTGGCCCCAGGGTCGACGAATGGGTGTGCCGGAGGGAACAACACTGCTGGCTCGACCGTGGTAGGCGACGGGCAGGTGTGTGTAGTTTGGCTGGAGAGCATTGGCAGGACCGCGGAACAGACATCCAACGTTGTAGGCGTGGTTCTTGCCAGCGTAGAAATCGGTGTAGTCGCCGATGGTGAGGGGCATGTGATTCTTAACATCTCCGACCTTGAGAATAGAAGCCTCACGGAGCTTGTCATTGTTTTTTAAGACATCTCCAAGCTTGGTATCGGCCGACAGAACATCTCGGAGGAAAGATCGCACAGCTCGATGAAAGGGACGACCGAGAGCGGCGAAAGCGTTAAGCGACGTTGATGAAAAGACATCAGCGTTGTTCTGAATCTCAGAGGAGGAAGAGAAGCCACCCCCGCTTGCGAAAGCACTCAGGTCCAAGACATTATCGCCAATAATGGTGGCAGGTCTAGGCGTAGAGTTTGAGGAGGTAGAGATGACACCAAAGGGGATGTTGGCGAGGGAAAAGTGTGAGCCTGAGGGGATAGACAGCCAAGACATGATTGAGAATTGACGAGAAGATTGGATTAACAAAAAATAAAAGAATTGAGAGCTTTGTGCTGGAAGTCAAGATGTTTTGTATCGACTCTGTATTTTTATTCAAGCCGTCGTAAGCCGAAACATGCGGAGGCGGGGCCCGGGGTCGGAATGACG